>CM057454.1:901065000-901190000 GCA_016271365.2 Neoceratodus forsteri | reverse complement strand
ACTGCATGTGTGGAGGTGGGGGAGCGGCTGAAGGTTTGGCATGACCATCAGACATTGGTGTAAGTGGGCTGCCAGTATCCTCTTTTGGCCAGTAGGATCCCCTCCACCTCCCAACGTGAACATGCTTACCGCGAATGGCTCAGGGTGTGTAAGCGTACTTGGACACCCATGCCACTAGGGGTATCACTGCCAGGCCCCCAGGTGCCGCTCAAAGAGCGTGCAGTGTGCTACCCAGCTGTGGGAAGAGAACGTACTGATGCTCGTTGTCCTCCATTCTTGTCACCCCAAGCTTGGAGTGCTAATTCGGCTTGTCAGAGTGCTAAACAGTCGGCTTATCTTATTTTATTGTTAAAGAATGTTTCTTAAAAGGCCTGGGATTGAAAATAATAGGAGACGGGTTTCATTTTCAGAATGCTGTGTGCCTGAGAACTCAAGGGGCAACAATAGAAAAGTACCCTGGCAGTGTTCCAGATACCTGTGCCAGACAAGAGTAATTAAAACTCCCTATTTTTGAAATTAAAAAAATAAGTAAAGTAATACATATGTTTTGTGATTTAAATAGGTATTAAGAAATGGAAAAAAAACTGCTCTTGAAGCACCAACAGTGTTGTAAAATGTTTCTTTAGTGGGAAGCACACTACCCACATGTTTGGGGAATATACAGTAGTAGAGTCTCATGAATATTTTCAGAAACATTTCCTAAAAATAAATAAAAAAATTGAGAAACCGGCTGTTAACTCATCTTATGTGGTGGGCGCACTGTAGATTGTTACAATCATGTAGCAAGTTTGAACATTTTCATTTGTTAAAGAAAAATGTTTATTATGTTTACAGAGGTTCTTTCTGCTAGATGTGTGTTAAAGAACTAGTGGAACCAAAGCAGGCGGGCAGGAAAAAATACAATTTAGGTAGTAGCCAATTGTATCTTTGTATTTATTTCTGATTATTTCTTTTACTCATTAGAGCCTTTTATGTGGGAATAGTGTGCTGGATGTGTGGAATAGGGATGTCATGATAACAATATGGTGATACATCATGATAATTACCACGGATAATTTATTGTAGGAAAAAATAAAATTGTGTGTGTGTGTGTGTGTGTGTGTGTGTGTGTATATGTATATAGAAATTATCATAGTATATCATGGTCTTTAAAAATTTACCAAAAAAAATTTGTGCAGAGTGTTTTGATTTGCAGGTGTAGACCTAGTGTACACTTCCCTTTGCTTGTTGTACGGTTGTTTTTTGTTAAAGCTTGCCTAATACTTTTATGACCCCTGGAAATCTATGTTCACATTTTTTATGCCTTTTCTTTATCCTATAGTGCCTCCTGTCCCATGTGACAGTGATGCGTCCAGGACTATTGATTCAGAGAGTAAGAACTGTTGCAGCAGCATCTACTGTTAGCCTTGTATTTTGGCTTGAACAAAATAATTTTCTTACCTAAACATTGTTTTTCTAGGTATGTGTCTAGGGCTTGCCAGCAGGAGTGAATGTTTTGTTTTTAAAGCTTCTCATTTATTAAACTCCACACATCACCCCAGATCACCAGTGCTATGATTAGACGAGAGACTAGTTGTTTTCTAACAGAAAAGCCCACTCTGTTAACCCTCAGGTGTTTATCATCTGTTCATTCAGCCTTCATTAGAGCTCCCTGGGCAAGGAGAGGTGCTTAAAATCACAACTCTACTGCTGTAAACTTATTTATTTGCCTTTGTTTACCAGGCAAGCACACTAGACAACCAGCAGAGGCCCAAGGATGGAGCCCTGGGGGACCCCACAGCTATCCGGAGAGGGATCAGACAGGGCCTTGTTGAATTTTGTGTATTACTGTCTGCCTGAGAGGTAGTTAGTGATCCAGGCAAGGGCAGTAAAGGAGAAGCCAAGGGACTGGAGAGAGGAGCACAGGAGCGAGTGGTCAACCCGATGTAAGGCTTTCGGCGAGATCCACGAAGGTGGCTCTGGTCAGTTTGCCTTGATGAGCAGCAGACCTGATCTCGGTGGTGACGACCACATGTAGGGCAGTGGACGTGCTGTGCCCTTTTCTGAAGCCGTGTTGTGCAGGGGAGAGTAGATTGTGGATCTGTAGGTAGTGGGTGAGCTGTGAGGCAATCACCTTTTCAAGAAGCTTGCTGATCGCTGACAGGATCGCTATAGGGCGGTAGTTCTTGAGATCTTTTGGGATGCCTTGTTTGAGAACAGGGACGACTTTGGCCACTTTCCAGATGTCCGGGATGATTCCCGAGGTTAGCAATATGTTAAAGATGTGGGTGATGGGCCGGGCTAGGAGAGATGCCCCTAGACTGAGCAGTTTGGGCTCAAGGCAGTCGTGTCCTGCACCAGTGTGAAAAAAATGCTCTTGCTAAATGAATGGTTCTGAATGCATCACTGTCACGTGGGACAGGAGGAACTAGAGAAGAGCCATAAAAAATATAAACATGGAGATCCCAAGGGCCAAAAAACTAGTAGGCAAATTAAAAAAACAAAAAAAAACAAACAAAAAAAAAACTCCTCCTTACAGCAAACAACTTATAAATCAAAACACTCTGCACAACATATTTATTTGTAAATGTTGACTTTAGTTTCCCTTTAACGTGCTGCTCCGGCAGCGTGTCCCTCTCTGGGTGTTCCCATGATTCCCAGTTCACCTTCATCCAATCAGTGTTTTACTGTGTTTTTTCTAAATTTGGAAGTGCTGCAAATTATTACAATAATCAATATATCGTGATACTTTTTATACAAGTATCCTGATACTAGAAGTTTGATATTGTGAGATCCCTAGTGTGGAATGGCTCTCAGCCTGGTAGCTGACACATGTCTGTATTCACACACACACACACACACACACACACACACACACACACACCACACAGTATATCATCAGCGTTGTGATCTCTGTGACATCAGAGGTAACGATCTGATAGCTACTGAGTGGCTGTTCTTAAGCAGCAGTGATGTCACAATGCTGATGATGTAGTGGGGGGGAATAGACAGATGTCAGCTGTCAGGCAGTGTACTGTCCCACACATCACACCTACTAATATCAGGTGTACAATCTTCTAAATAAAAAAGGATCTCTAGTATAAAAGGTAATAGTTGACTGTTTAATAAACTAATATTTTAGGCTGTACAGTGGCTAAGTGTCTTGGATCCCCATTTACAGATTTTTAAGGGGCCCACACAGACTTCTGGTAATCATTTCCTGGCACAACACCTTATTTATATAGAAATGATGGCTAGGAAAGTCATTTGTAAAGTTGGAGTGAACAAAATTGTCCATCTTTGGACCCAGTGCTCCTCTGATGAAGTCTCGAGCACAAATTCTGTAGAACTGGGACTCTCTGTGCTCTCATGGACATGAGGCAGTTTGTGTGGAAGTAGCGTACATCAGTGGGTTGCATCCCCCTAGATGAACATTCTGCTTCCTAACTCCCACTTGTACTGTAGTGGGGGGACACGTCACCAAGCACAGAGGAACTGGGAAGGACTCCCGGAATTTTGGTCCAGCAGTTTTATTTGGGGGTGGGGCAACCTACAGCAAGTCCTTGGCCTAACATTATAGGGGTTGCCAAAAGCTTTGGTGTTAGCTGTTGTTCTTAACATAGAAACATAGAAATTGACGACAGATAAGGATTGCTAGGCCCATCTAGTCTGCCCATTTTCCCTGCCTACTGTAAAAGCCACAGACCCTACTTGATCTCTGACTTTACCTCCTCGTTCCTATTGCTAGGGTTCCCCTATGCCAGTACCATGTGTGCTTGAATGCCCCCACCACCTCCGCTGGGAGTCTGTTTCATGCATGTACCACCCTTTCTGTGAAAAAAAATTACACTACCCCTTAGTCTACCCCCTTCCAACCTCATGTAATGCCCCCTCTTTTCTGGGCATCTGCTTTTCTGGAAGATGCTTGTTGCGTGTTCCCTTTTTTTGTTTAAATTAAATTAAAAAAAAAAAAAAACTGCATAAAATTGGCAGTGGTCTGCAATGAACTGGTTAACAAGCCCAGCAAAATGCTATTCTAAAACATAATTTATAGTCTCTTCAAGCCATGAAGTAGGACACTAAATCTATTTCTAATAGATGAGACAGTTATTTGTTACAATGGTTTGACTCGCTCATCTGGTCATTTTATCAAGCAGCACCTTGATGTCTGGAACAAACTGCTGAACCAAATCTCTGGGAAGACTAAAAACTTCGCTAATCCCACATCTCGAAGAACCCTTTTTCTGCACATGAGTTCTTCATGCATATGTACTCCAGTCTTCTTTCAGTATGTTTGTGTTGCATTTAATGGTGGTAAAAAAAAAAAAAATCTGTAGTCCTTCATGGGAATGAGTAGTTTACTGGTTATCAATTTTACTGTAACTTAATCGTTTGTTATAGAAACTGTAGACAGTGATGGAAAAAGACCATCAGTTCATCCAGTTCCCTATTTTGTCTGGGACCTACTCTCCCTCCAGGGTCTTAGTCCTCTCCATCCCCCTCTCCGTTTCTGCCACCCTGAGCAACCACTGTGTCGTTCATGCTTTCCCAACTGTGCTTGAACCCACCAACAGTTTTGGCACCCACCACTTCATCAGGCAGACTGTTCCACAGTGCCACCACCCTTTCCGCAAAAACGACTTATTCATGCCCCTTCTGAGCCTCCCTCCTGTACGTTTCCAGTCATGTCCACATGACTGTGAACTAGTATTCAAGCTAATTATTTCCCCGCAGTTCATCTTATTAATTTCTTTTAGGAGCTTGAAGATTTCTGTCATATCTCCCCTCTCCTTCATTCTGGTCTCCAGCAAGTACATGTTCAGTGCCCTGAGGCAGTCCTCATAGGAGCTACTCTGTTGGCCTTGAATCAGTTTTGTTATCCTGCGCCGCATCATCTCTAGCCTATCTCTAACCTTTCTGAGGTGAGGACTCCAGAACCGGGCACGGTACTCCATGTGTGGCTTCATCAAAGATCTATATAGGAGAAGTAATACCTCTTCCCTTCTGTTGTCAGTACCCCTAGTGATACATCCCAGCAACCTACTCTGTTTGCTTTATGCCTTGTTGCACTGACTCGATTGTTTGAGGGAGCTACTGTTAATGACTGTAATCTCTTACTTTGTATTCTATTTCCTTGACTTGTATTTTGTTACCTGTATGCTCTGTAACTCTCCCAGGTCGCACCTGAAAATAGGCACTTGGTTGTCTAGCATGCTTACCTGGTTAACAAAAGTAAATAAATAAATAATGCCAGTGTCCCGGTCCTCTGCCGTAATTCTAAGTCTTACTCCACCCATCCAGTACTATGCCCTGGGGTTCTTGTTCTCTATGTGCATTACCTTGTTTATTTTACCTTTTTTGGCATTAAATTTCAACTGCGGAACCTTAGACCACCCCTCTAGCTTTCATATGTCAGTCTACATTTCTCTGAATCCCTCATTGCTATCCACCCTCCCAGAAAGCTTTGGTGTCCTCTGCAGAGAACCACAGCCTGCCTCTGTTACTCACCAATATCGCTAATGATTGCATTGAAGATGACCTGTCCCAGAACAGATCCCTGTGGTATTCTGCTTGTGCCCTCCCTCTCTGCTGACTTGACCCCGTTGACTATGACCCTGAACTGCCTCCTCTTCAGTCACTTACCTAGTTTACTGTGACGTTGGGCACACCCAGATCCTCTAGCTTCATCATCAAGCATCTGTGAGGCACTGAATCGAAAGCCTTGCAGAAGTCTAAGTAGAGCAGTTTCATGGCATGGCCCCTATTCAATTTTGTCACCCATTCAAAACTGTCAGGTTAGTTTAGCAAGACCACCCTGCCACAAATCCATACTGTTTAGCTGTACTGGAGCCTGTTGCTCTCCAGAATGTCCATGAGGTCCTCTTTGACCAGTGAGACACTGAGCTTTCCTACAGTAGAGGTAAGACTGACAGGTCTGTAGTCCCCCACATGTTCCTTGCCACCCCAGTCTGTTATCCTGTGGGACCCCCATGAATTTGGGATGTTGTGTCATTGCATCTGGAAGGAGCTTTCTAGTGAGCAGAATGGTTAAGAAGCAAGTTATTTGATCCAAAGGAAGTGTTCGTTTTGAACTGTTTCCTTCAACAGTACTCCAACTAAATGGCTTCTGTTGCATCATTAACGCATTATAAAGATGTGTTTTATTGACGTTCTTCCTTTCTTGTCTGTTTTATGTAGTTGGCTCTTTATCCTCCGATGACCATGATTTTGACCCTACGGCAGAAATGCTAGTTCATGATTATGATGATGAGCGTACTCTTGAAGAGGAAGAGCTGATGGAAGGTGGAAAAAATTTCTCTGGTGAAATAGAGGATCTAGAAAAGGTAAATGGAAGCATTCATATCAGTAAAGCTCATATTTTCCAAGTTGTACAGTGTTGTTTTACCAGCAGCACTGAGTGGAGAATTTAAAGGTCTTTTCACACCCAAACTTTCTCGAATACACAGATTATTTTGTGGTTTAAATGCAGTTTTTGGATAAGAAACAAAAATGAAATTGGTGGCAAACTGGCTTTATTTAGATATTGCGTTTATTACGTTTATTTGATAAGCTTTAGGTCTGTACGAATCTTCCGAAAAGTGTAGCCAGTAACTTAATATAGTTTTGAGATTTCTTTCATTTTTGTTTTTTGTTATAGTCTTGTAACTTAAGATTTTTTTAAGTGATTAAGCACATTGAGGCCAGGGAGGCAGTATAGCGCAGTGGTTTAAGGCTCTGAGCTGCAAATCTGGTGATACTGAGCAAACCAGACCTGGGTTTGAATCCCACAGCTTCCATTTGCATACTGTGTGACCCTGAGCAAGTCACTTAACTTCCCTGTGCTCCCAGGTTGCACCTGTAAAAAAGCTTTCAGCTTAGTGTGTCTCATTTGGTTAAGCAACTAAATAAATAAAAATAAAATAAACGTTGGGTTACTATGGGCTAACTCTTCACTCCTGTTTTAAGAACTGACATGATACAAAGTAATGTGCCATACACTTTGGGCTGGGGAAGATTTACCAAAAGGTAAATGTACATCCATATAGTGTCTTCTGGGTAGGGGTGGGGCCTCCACTACTACAATTTGAAGATTACGTTCTCCCCCCCCCCCCCCAATATAGCTGTTCCAGAGAGGTTGCCACCAGCTCCAGCCTTCGGGTGTCCTGGTGCCCACAACCCCAACCGCCACTCCTCCCGCTGTTTCCCCAGTGGGGATCAACATGGGGCAAGGTCGGAGGGCTTCTTTTTGCTATTATGTAAGGTGACTGGTGTGCATATCCCCCCCCCATTTCTTTTCCCCATCCCTCAGGCTGGCACATTTGCAACAGTGTGGGTGCGCAACATAAAGACTTTGCAGGTACTCTGCCCCTACACCCAGACAGTTGGAAGGCTGGTACTCCTCATCCCAGCCTCTGTTAGATGGCGACCAAGCAGTGGCTTACTGTCTCCCAAAAAGAACAACTGTCAATGGATGCCAAGTCCTCCTTCATGCAGGCAGCCCATGAGTGACCCAGGTCTATTCCTGAACCTGGTTTACTGGCATGGTGGCATGTTGGACATGCAGGCCCTCAGCACTCCTGCCACAGCATTTCTGATTTTAAGGGAACAGTTTGTAAAAATCTGATAGGAGGATGGTGGGAAATTGGGAATTGTGATTGCACCTGGAAAGGGACATGCTGCTGGAAGAGCAAGCAGAGGCACTTTGTCACTGTATATGGTGGTATATCATGGCACGCAGTCACAATATTGGTATTTTATAATGATAAATTATCAGTGGTAATTATCGTGATATATCGTCATACTGTTATGACGTCCCTAATGTGCAGAAACTGCTTTGTAGAAAGGCCCACTAATGTGCAGTAACGGTTGTGTAGAAAGACCT
This sequence comes from Neoceratodus forsteri, assembly GCA_016271365.2. Lineage (NCBI taxonomy): Eukaryota > Metazoa > Chordata > Ceratodontiformes > Ceratodontidae > Neoceratodus > Neoceratodus forsteri. The sequence continues at coordinate 901,182,139 of CM057454.1, read as the reverse complement.
GTCAATGTTTGGTGACTGTTGTGTATAAAGGCCCGGCCATATGCAGTGACTGTTGTGTAGAAAGGTCCACCAGTGTGCATTGACGGTCTGGTAGAAAGGCCCGTCCATATGCAGTGATGGTTGTTCAGAAAGTCTTTGTAAAGCTAAGGGGTTAACAGGGAAATAGAAATGTTTTACATTGAAGATCTGTGTCTTGTCTGGTCAGATCTTGTAAACTAAATTGGATTGTTATACTGTACCTTATATGGATTGTATCATTCTCATTGGTAACTCTAAAATAATTGTAAGGTAAGTCTCCAATCCAACACTGCCCATGTGCTGTGACAGTTGTGTAGAATACTGTTTGGAGTAGTGAGAGCATCACAAAATTTCACAGGTGTGACAAGTTTTAAGAAAGCTACCACAATCCAGTTTTTCTGAGCTTTATCACTCTAGACAGTTGGATTTTATTTGCATTTTGTATGTCATAATTTATTGCAGAATTGTCAAAATAGATATATGAAAGCAACATTCTGATTAGTCATTACTTTAAAAACATTTCATTAAATTTATAGTAATAACGACTGATCTTACTTTGAGAGGGCTCTTGAAGTAGGTAATTACATATAGGACTGGCGTCGGCAGGCGGCAGGACCCCACGGAAAAATTTCTAGCAATCAGTCTCTGGCGAGGGACCGCCCCCACGTCAGGTGACCGGCATCAGGAGACGTCTGTATAAAGGGGCGGTCCCTCACGCCTGCTTTCCAGTTCTTTCTTGCTGTTAGCTTATGCCAGCGCCTCGCGGAAAAGTTCCCTGCTAGCCCGGCTCCTTCGTCAGTAGTTTTACAGAGTATTTTGAATTTTTTTTTTTTCCCCCATAGCCATCGTCGGGTACCCGTCGGTGTATGTCGTCCCCTACACCCTCAGAGCACAACAAGTGCGACTAAATGCGGCGTAACTCCCGCTGGGCGGCCATTCCCTGTGCCTTTTACCTAGGCCCTGACCATCTGGTGGAGAAAGTGCTAGCACTGCCTCAGCTTTAATGTGGCCACCGGAGAAGGTGGCAGCAGTCCCTGGAAGCCCACATTCTTAAAAAAAAAAAAAAAAAAGAAAATAGGCTCCATGGAGAAAGAACTGAAAAGCTTGACAGGTGTTGACTTCCCTAGAGGCACGCCATGAAAAAGGATAAGGAAAGGTACGGGACAAGGACTCCTGTCCCACAGCGTCTTCCTTGGGAGTCGCCGTGAAACGAAGTAACGTCCCCAGGGGACCGCTCCACGGCGGCCGCTTTAGAGGCTTCTAAGGCATCATCCAGCCCACCGTCTGGTTCGCGCTCGGGCCCGCTTCGGTGCCTCCGGGCCTGCAGGAGGCCTCTGCTCCCAGTAAAGCCGTGGTTTCCGGCATACTGGTCTGGCGGCTCTGATAAGCGGACGTCGGCTCCTCCGGCCGCCCGCGGAGAAGGTTGGTAAGTCGCCCGACCCTTCGGTGGCGCGGCCCCGTTCCGCCCGACCAGGCCGCCCCTCCGCCATTGCGGCCTGCCTCGGCGAAGGGTCCGTTAAGTCAGGCAGCGGCCCCTCCAGCATTGCCGGATCCGCTGCTAAGCCACCGTTGGTTCGTCCGTCCGCACAGCAGATGAGCGGCGGCGGCCCCCCCCCCACATCCGTCATTCCCGGCTCCCGCGCCTTGGCGGCCTCCAGGGACCCTGAGTCTCCTCAACCCGACCCGGATTCCCCCAATCCCGAGGCGATGCTGTGGTTTCTGGTCCACCTCTGTCAGACTGTCCACCTTCTGGTCCGACTGATCTGGCGTCTGTTCCCTGACGCCGGCTCCGATGCCTGCTGTTCGGCTGCGGCTCTGGCGCGGTATTGCCGGCGTCAGCGACATCGCCCCCGATGTACCCGAAGCGGGTCTTCCGCTCCAGAACCGCCGTGGGGCCTCTGGCCGGGCCGTCTGCTCAGGCAGCTCCTCCGGCTCCCGGGTACCTGGCCCCGTCGTATCTGACGCCGCCATACCTGGGACTGCAGTATCCGGCGTCTCGGTACCCGGCGCCGACATATCCGACGCCACAGTACTCGGCTCCTCAATACCAGACGCCGGGCTTCCTGCCGTCGGATTATGGATACGCGCCCTTTGGGTATAGTCCATACCCGTATCCCGCTCCCCCTCCCCACCCCCTCACCCGCTGGTGGACTTGCAGGAGACTTTGGCCTCCTGATGGGCTGAGGCCAAGGCTCAGCTCACCAGCGAGGTGGAGAGTCGTCTTCCGGTGCCGGTTCCCGTACGTCCTCAACGACACACTCCCTCCTCACCTCCGAATACCAGGGCTCAACCCTCTGGGTCCAGAGAGCGGCAGGACACACTTTCCCGAGGGATTCCCAAGGGGTCCGTTCCTCCCCCTCGTCAGGAGAGGGAGTCTACCTATTCCTCATTTTCTTCTTCCTCGGACACCTCGGATCCTTCAGACGGTTGTTCCGAGCAAGACGACGAGCCATGCTCTCCGTCGAAGCCCTGGCCAAGGACTCCTCCAAAGTCCCCTCCAGAGGATCCTTCCTTTACGGAGTTACTACGAAAGATCCAGGAAGTACATAAGTGGCAATCCTTGGAGCCAGACCCCCAGCGTAAAAAACTCGCTGAGCATCTGGATCTGCCCGTGACAGCTCCCACTTTGGTGCCACCCTGGATCAAGCCTCATGCCGACCTTATTACCACCATATGGAAACAACTGTCTGCCTTAGCCCCACTTCCCAGGAAGTCGAACAGGCTATACCAGGCTCCAGAGGTGTTGATTGATTTAAAAAAAAAAAAAAAGACTCCCACCCTTGTGCTGACTCGGTTGTGATTAGTGCCGCTCATGGCCGGTCAGCTCAACCCAAACATCTTTGCTCGTCTCCACCTGACAAGGAATCCCAACTTCTGGACCAGTATGTCAAGAAGATTTTTGCTCCTTACACTTTGGGTATTAGGGTCCTGAACTACGTCTGCCACATGGGGGATTACCAGAAGGCAATTCTTAGTGAGGTGGAATCGAAATTGGACTACCTTCTGGACTCTCGGGTCAAGCAGGAAGTGGCTGACCTCGTCTGCTCTGCACGTTCGGCCAGTTGGCACATTCTTTGTGCGACCTACAATGCAGTGGACACTGCTGGGAGGAGCTTAGCTTTCGCCGTAGGTTTACAGCGTCACGCTTGGCTCAGAGTGTCAGGGTTGGTCCCGGAAGTGCAGTCTGCTAAACAGGAAGCGCCCTTCTGGGGTTCAGTGCTGTTCGGGAGTGATGTCAAGGACATCATCACCGACCTGCAGGAGAAGGGGACGGCACTAAGTCTGACTGTCTGTACCATCCCCATCAATGTAGCGCCATCCCTTTGCAGGCGGAATCGGCCCAAGCGAGACCACAGGGAAAGAGGGCCACTAAGCGTCGGGGAGCTGCAGCGCTTCGCCAAAAAGCCTTGGGAGCTTCAGCTGCAGCGCTGCCCCATGCCACCTGACTCCTTCCCTCTCCCACTACCTCTGGGCTTCCCAGAGGAACCGGTAGGAGGGAGGTTTTCCCTCCACCTTCCAGGCTGGGAGAGGATAACATCGGATTCATGGGTGCTCTAGCTAATCGCAGGACACGAGTTTCTGCAGAAACCACCTCGTCACCCTCCCTCAAGGTCGTCATACTCGCAGGGAATATCTTCTTCTGGTCCAGGAAGAAATTTCAGCACTTTTGCTGAAAGAGGAGATAGAACCTGTCCCCCTTCCCCTGCAAGGAACGGGTTACTATTCCCACTTCTTCCTGGCCCCGAAGAAGACAGGAGATGTAAGACCTATTCTAGATCTCCGTTCCCTAAACCTTTTCGTGGAGTACAAGAGTTTCAGGATGCTCTCACTGCAGAGCCTTCTGCCCCTCCTCCACTCGGGCCAGTGGCTGTGTGCTCTGAATATGCAGGACGCTTACCTGCACATTGCTATTCGCCCGTCTCACCGCAAATATCTTCGTTTTGCTTTCCAGGGGGACCACTACCGGTTCAAGACACTTCCATTTCGCCTCTCCTCGGCCCCTCGAGTTTTTACCAAATGCCTTGCGGTGGTGGCGGCCTATCTGTGTACCGGGGGTACAGGTTTTCCCGTACCTGGACGATTGGCTCCTGGCAGGCCTCATCCAGGGAGGAACTCCTGCACTGCCTCTCCCTCACCCAGCAGGTCTTTGCCTGTCTGGGTATTACCATCAACCATTCCAAGTCTCACTTGATCCCATCCCAGACGCTTCAGTTTATTGGTGCGATACTGGATACGACCCTAGGCAGGGTCTTTCTGCCTCCGGACAGGGCGGCCACAATCCAGACTCTGATAAGCCTGTTGTGTGGCCGCAGACGGGTCAGTGCAAGGTCAGTTCTTCGCCTCCTCGGGCTTATGGTGGCTGCTATCCTGACAGTCCCTCGCACTCAGCTCCACATGAGGGTCTCAGTGGACGCTTCACTCTGTGGGATCAGTTGGTAGACTACTTGGACCACTTGGTCCTAGTCTCCTCGCCCATGATTCGAGACTTACAGTGGTGGATGGTTTGAGAGAACCTTCTTCGGGGAGTTCCATTCTTCCTTCCTCCTCCCTCCCAGACTCTGACCACAGACGCCTCGGGCGAAGGTTGGGGAGCCCATCTCGGTCCACATCGGACCCAGGGCTCTTGGTCCGAGCTCGAGCAGTCACTGCACATCAATGTACTCGAGCTTCGGGCGGTGCTGTACGCTGTCCAGGCCCTCGCCTGCATCTTCTTCCAGGCCACCTAGCTGTCTAGACGGACAATGTGTGTGTGGTATGGTACATCAGCAAACAGGCGGGACTCGGTCCTACCCTCTCTGCAGGGAAGCGATCAGAGTCTGGGATTGGGCAGCACAGCACGACCTTCACCTCACGGCAATTCATGTTCTGGGGATCGAGAACTCCTTAGCAGACAAACTAAGTCGCTTGTTTGCTCAGGCTCACGAGTGGGAGCTGGATCAGGGGGTCCTAGATGATATCTTCCTACGTTTGGGAACACCTCAGGTGGACCTTTTCGCTTCACCTCTAAACGCAAAACTTCCCAACTTCTGCTCGCTCGTTCAAGAGCGAGGCATTTTCTGGAGAGACGTTCTGCCTCTAGATTGGAGGGACAGATTCGTCTATGCCTCTTCTCCCCGATTCCTCTGATCCCGCGTGCCTTGCAGAAACTAGGTTCAGAAGGAACACAAATGATTCTGATCGTTCCTTTCTGGCCCAGGCAAGTTTGGTTCTCTCTACTGTAACAATACTCAGAGGAGCCTCCTCTTCCGCTGTCTCGGATTCTGTTGATCCAGGATCAGGGGACTCTGGTTCATCCAGGTCTCAAGTCCCTTCAACTGCATGTGTGGCTCCTGCAGACATAGCTCAAGCCCGCTTTGGGGTTTCTCCCCAGGTGGCTGAGATCTTGGTGGATGCTAGGAAGCCTTTCACTAGGTCTGCTTATGGCATGAAGTGGAAATGGTTCTCAATCTGGGCTGCTTCAAAAGGCTTCGAGCCTTTCTCTTGCACATTTGGGCGACTGCTGGAGTACCTGCGTCACCTCTTCGACCTGGGTCCTAGTCACTTGTCTCTGAAGGTACACACGGCGGCCATTTCGGCCTACCATATTCCCTTCGCAGATAGGACGTTTGCTCAACTGGAAGTCTCCAAGACTTTCCTCAGAGGGGTTCTTCACTTGAGACCCCCTATCAGAGTTCCCGCCCCTCCTTGGGATTTGAACTTCGTCCTTGAGAAACGTACTTTGCCTCCTTTTGAACCGGCGGCCTCGGCAGACATGAAGTTCCTTTCATGGAAGATGCTCTTCTTAGTGGCCATTACCTCTGCTCGGAGGATTTCCGAGCTCCAGGCGCTGATGTGTAAAATCCTGCACTTGATTTTTCACAAGGAACACATGGCTCTGCGCACCAATCCTAAATTTCTCCCCAAGGTGGTAGCGGAATCTACTTTGAACCAGTCCATAGAATTGCCCACCTTCTTTACGCAGTACTCCAATCAGGGGGAGTATCTACTTCACACTATGGACGTTCACCGCATTCTGAGATACTACACTAACAGAACAAAGGATCTCAGAAAAACTGATCAACTTTTTGTCTCTTTTGCCCCCAAAAGAGAAGGCAATGCTGTTTCCAAGCAATGCCTGTCTAAATGGTTGGCTCATTGGATCACCTTCTGTTATGACAAGTACAACAAGACCCTTCCAGGTCAAATAAGTGGTCACTCCACTAGAGGGATTGCTGCCTCTGCGGCATGTTTCAAGAATGTGTCAGCGGCAGACATTTGTGCTGCCACAACTTGGACTTCTGTTCATACATTTACAAAACATTACAGTTTGGATATTGCCTCTCGCCGTAGAGCAGGCTTCAGGCTTGCTGTTCTGCAAGGCCTTCTTTCTTAAGGTCTTCACAGCTAGAGGATCTGCTTTGAGTAGCTTTCCCCCTCCCATGTGCTGCTTCTTGTTCCAGACTGCTTGGGACTCAGTCCTATATGTAATTACCCTGCTGCAAGAGCCCTCTCGCAGTAGGATAGTACAGTTACGTAAGAACTTACCGTAACAGTAGATCTTCGAGAGAGGCTCTTGCAGTACGTTATACCTTCCCGCTCTCCATCCCCCTAAGCTTTTTCAGCTCCTTTTCCAGTGAGGGAAATATCCGCTTCTAACCCAAGTAATGCTCAGAATATTCATAACTTTGTGCAGTCAGCTTGGTGGGTTGGACTGCCCGGAGAGATGGAACACATGCAAATGATGGAATTCTTTGCACGTGAGCATCTTTCAGATACTGCCTCTACCAGCTGTAGTGTTCTAAGCCCTTCAGATTTTTCTCTCTGCCTAAAAGTCTGGTCGCTCGGAGTCTGTCGCCCTCTTTCGCGTGAAGAAGAAGAAAAAAAAAAAATTCTTTTACTGCCTCTACTGATAGATAGTTTACATCTAGTTTATTATTAAAGTAGTTGTTTTTTCTCGGTTCCTTGCGGTTCAGCATAACCGTGAGGGATCAGAGTTAGTTTAGTTTTATTTTCGGTTCTCTGACTAAAGAACCTATATATATTATCGCTAATTTTTGGTCCTTACAGACTTTATTTGTAACCGTTTTATATCGGTTACAGAACCGCTGAACTGGTTCATGTTTCATCCCTTGCTCGGTTCTTCCGGTTCCCTATCTGTTCCGGAACCGACCGCAAAAAAAAAAACAAAAAAACTTTAAAAAGCTGTTTAAATAACCGCAACAGTATCTATTATTTAGTGGTTGGTGTTTTTTCCTCTTGCTTTTCACCATGGCAGAGAAACCTAAGAGAACCGGGGAGCCCGGGTTTAAAAACTGTTTAAAGTGTGGAGATGAGTTTGCCAAGGCAGACAAGCAGACTTTATGTGTAGCTTGTCTGGGTTTTGAACATCTGGACCAGGAATGTGAGATATGTAAAACTTTTCCGGATAAAACTGTGGAAAAGTGCCGTGAACCGCTCAATAAAAAGTTTCCTAGGGATCCCTCAGTCTCTGACCAGCTGACACCCCAGTCTGTTGTGGTAGAACCCACAAGTGCTATTACCCCTGCCCCTGATATGGGCAAAAAAGGGGCAAAAAGAGGAAAAGAACCGACTGACTCTCTAGTTCCCTCAAAGAAAACAAAGAAACTTAAACATGCAGAACCCTCTCCTGTTAACCAAGGGACTTCTGTGCAGGTGCCTGTAATGCCTTCAGCTCGGGAGATAGCTCAGACATTCAGAATTATTCAGGCTCTACAGGGCATCATCCCTCAGCCTCCTGCCCCCCACAGGGTCCCCAGGTTGCTACTACTGTGTTGCCCTCTGCACCGGAGCAACTCTATTTTGAAGCGGATGAGGAGGACGAACCTATCCCTCCAGAGATGTCCCCTGAGCAGGATTTTGGCTCGCCTCCCAGGGTATCTGAGGATTTTTTTTTTTCTCCCGTTTTTCCTTTGTAAGGAAAATGGCAGATGCTTTAGATATTGCCACAACAGAGCAAGTGGAGGATGAGGAGGAGATTGAGTACCTTAATATGATGGGTTTAACACCCACAAAGGTCCTCCTCCTCCCAGTATATAACTTTTTTTTAGGAAGGATGCTATGAAGCTCCTGCAGACCCCTAATTCTATTCCACCAATTGACAAGAGAATAGACAAAAAATACCAGTTGGATAGGGAGGGAGCTGACTTCCTCTTCTCCCATCCTGACCATCAAGGGGTAATACAACAAGCAGCCTGTGATAAAGCTAAAGTCCCTCTGTCCTCACACCCACCGGACAAGGAATCCAGAAAATTGGACAGTATGGCCAGAAAGGGCTGTTTGTCAGCCTCACTGGCCATGAGACAGGCTACTTTCCAAGCTTATGCTGCCCAGTATCAGAAATCCCTGTGGCAGTCGGTACTGGCAATGTCCTTGAAGGCCACCTCACCCTTGTCAGATGACCTGGCTGAAACTGCCAGGTTTGGGCTAGAGGCGGCCAAGTACCAGTTCCAGATGGCTGCTGATCTGAATGGCACTGCATCCAGATGGATGGCTAATACAGTGGCTCAGAGGAGGTTTGCTTGGCTTAGGGCTACAAACCTCACTCAGGATACCCAATCGAAGGCCCTGGATTTTCCATTAGAAGGAAATTCGCTCTTTGGGGAATCCACAGTGGCCTATATGAAAAAGGTGGATGAATATAAGGCTACTTACCGAAGTAACTCTGTTAGAGACAGAGCTTCTTCATCCACCAGGCCCTATGGAAGGGGGGCCAGGGATCGTTCTTTCTTGATGAGACCTTTTTTCAGCCAGTAGCCATGCCCCAATACCAGCAGTATCCCCAACAGGGCTACTCTAGGGGTAGGGGTAGAAGGAGCTCTAGGCGAGGGTCTCAGGCACAACCTCAACCCCGGCCTAAACAGAACCCCTGAGATGCAAGCCGCCTCCTCCCTACCTGTCGGAGGCAGACTGTCCCATTTCCTCTTCCTTTGGTCAACCATCACCACACACAAGTGGGTGTTGGAGGTAGTGGGCAAAGGTTTGTCTCTGGACTTCAGATTTCTTCCTCAAAAAAAATTCCAGGGTTTCTATCTCTCCTCCCCTTGCACAGACTTCATTGCTAGAGGCAGAGGTTCAGAAGCTGCTACAGCTCAGAGCAGTGGAACCAGTTCCTACAACCCTGAGAGGAAGAGGGTTTTTACTCCAGATACTTCCTAACAACAAAGAAAAATGGGGAGTGGTGGCCAATTTTGGATCTCAGAGCTTTAAACAAGCACCTGAAAAAGCCAAAGTTCAAAATAGTAACTTTGCTTCAGATTCTGCCAGCAATCCAAAAAGGGGACTGGCTGGCATCTCTGGACTTACAAGATGCCTATTTTCACATCCCCATAAAAGAATCTTTCAGGAAATATCTCAGATTCAGATTCTCATTAGGTCATTATCAGTTTGCAACCCTGCCCTTCTGCCTTTCCTCGGCACCAAGGGTGTTTACAAAATGCCTAGCAGCTGTGGTGGCATTTCTTCGAAGACGGGGAGTGACTGTTTTCCCATATCTGGACGACTGGCTGATGGTGGGCAAATCACCAGAACAAGTCAGAACCTCTCTAAAGCTCACACATGATCTTTTGGAATCCTTGGGTTTCATAGTAAACCAGAAAAAAATCTGTCCTAACCCCTACACAGACTTTATAGTTCATAGGGGCAAAGATCAGTACTCTACAGGCCAGGGCCTTTTTGCCACTGGACAGAGTGCAAAGCCTTCAGGCCATAGCAAATTCCTTCAAGTTGCACAGTCAAAAAACAGCCAGGCAGTTCCTGCAGCTCTTGGGTCATATGGCTGCATCCACAGGCACAGTGCAGGGTTCCAGGTTTCACATGAGAGGCATCCAGTTTCATCTCAGGAACCACTGGAGTCAGAAAAAAGATCCCTTTTCAGAACTCATTCCAGTGACAAGGCCTCTGTTACAAGCCCTTTTGTGGTGGAAGAAGGAATCCAGCTTAAGGCAAGGAGTCCCCTTTCAGAAGGAGGCTCCTACACTCGGCCTCACGACAGATGCATCCTTTCTGGGCTGGGGCACCCATCTGGGGGAGCACACAACTCGGGGTACCTGGACAGAGGCAGAGTCCCTCCAGCATATAAACTTGCTGGGAGTCGGAGCAGTGTGGCTGTCACTAAAAGTTTTCTTTACACTGGTGATGGGCAAGGTGGTATAGGTCAGAACAGACAATACCACCACTATGTACTACATAAACAAGCAGGGAGGCACCAGATCAGGTCCCCTATGCACAGAAGCCATGAAAATTTGGACTCTGGCATAGTTTCTGAAGGTGTCCCTGCAAGCAGTCCATCTGCCAGGAAAGGACAATATCTTGGCAGACACACAGTGTCGAATCAATCAGTCCCATCACGAATGGACACTGAACAAGCAGGTGGTACAGGTAATTTTCAGGAGGTGGGGTGTTCCAGAGATGGATTTGTTCGCATCCCACCAGAACCACCAGTTGCCTCAGTATTGCTGCAGACCACCAGCCCAGGGCACAATCCCTCTGGACGCCCTGGTACTGGACTGGTCAGGTAAGTTTCTTTATACCGTCCCCCTCTTTTCCTCTGGTTTTCAGAGTACTACTGGAGCTCAGATCCCTCTCAGCGTCTCTGACCTTGATAGCTCCAGATTGGCCCAGGCAGCCATGGTACTCTCTTCTGCTCTCCATGTCAGTGAGCAAACCAATAAGTTTGCCTCTCGGGCACAATCTCCTGACCTCCAATCAGGGAACATTGTTGTACCCAAATCTCAAGTCCCTCCACCTCAAGGCATGGCTGTTGAGGAATTGGAGTATGCAGACTTAAACCTTTCTGAAGCTGTATTAACTATCTTGAAAGGTTATAGGAAGCCCTCCACTAAGAAAACGTATTCTGCTAAGTGGAAAAGATTTTCCTTTTGGTTCTCTGGTAGAAATTTCACCCCAAATGATGCAGGAGTCTTCAGTGGTGTTGGATTATCTGACTCACTTACATTCACAAGGTCTACAACCCAGTTCTCTAAGGGTTCATCTTGCAGCAGTGTCTGCATACCTTTTGGCTAGGACAAAGGTGTCTGTAGCATCAGATCCCATTTTCGAAAGATGTTTTAAAGGCCTGATACATTTGCATCCTCCTCACAGGGCACCAGTGCCCGCTTGGGATCTTAATATATGTATAACTAGATTAATGAGGGCATCTTTTGAGCCTATGGTTACAGCCCATTTAAAGTACGTTAACTGGAAAACAGTTTTCCTGGTAGCAATTACCTCAGCAAGAAGAATCGGCGAGCTTCAGGCTCTCTGTGTTGACCAGGACTACATCTCCTTCCACAGGGATAAGGTAGTCCGCAGAAGAAACGGACAATTCCTTCCCAAGGTCGTTTCAGACTTTCATCTGAACCAATCAATCACTCTGCCTGTCTTTTTCACAGACCATACAAGCTCTGGTGAAAGAAGACTCCACAGTCTGGATGTGAAAAGAGCTCTCAGCTATTACATGACGGCTACTAAGGGCCATAGGCAAGACAAAACAAAAAACAACTTTTCCTTACATATGGGGATGTCGGAATGGGCAAACCAGTCTCGATGGATTGTCCAGTGTATTCAATTATGCTACACTAGAGCAGGTAGGGAGTCCCCAGCTGGGCTGAGGGCACACTTGACAAGAGGAACAGCTGCCAGTCTTGCAGCTGCTAGGGAGGTGCCATTATTGAATATTTGTAAAGCAGCTACTTGGAAATCGGTACACACCTTTACAAAGCATTACAACTTGGATGTTTTGTCCAGAAGTGATGCCAGGTTTGGCACAGCAGTCCTGCAAAGTCTGTTTCCAAAATAAGTTCTGTGCCCACCTCCAGGGGTACTGCTTGGTAGTCTGCACAAAGTTATGAATATTCTGAGCATTACTGGGGTTATAAGAAAAAATTACTTACCATAGTAGTAATCTTTCTTCCCAGTGATGCTCAGATATTCATAACTCCCTCCTATCCTCCTCTTCCAGAACTTCAGCCTCTGCATTCCGCTTGCTAGTGCCACATAGCCATACCTTCTGGGTACACTTCTCTATACCAAATAGATTTTAACAGTTTTCTCTCTCTCTTAATAGTTTTCTCACTGTCTGGTGAACACCATTGTTATTGATGTAGTTCCTCCTTAGAAGGTTTTTGGAGTAAATTTGTTTTTATCGGGGTAATCCTAAAAAATGTTTTAATTTAATTAGCTGTTGGATTTTTTCATAATGCCTGACTTCCAGGCTTCTTACAAATCTGAAGGGCTTAGAACACTACAGTTGGTAGAGGCAGTATTTGAAAGGTGCTTACGTGCAAAGAATTCCATCATTTGCATGTGTTCCATCTCTCTCCGGGCAGTCCAACCCACCAGGCTGACTGCACAAAGTTATGAATATCTGAGCATCACTGGGAAGAAAGATTACTATGGTAAGTAATTTTTTCTTCTCTCTCGTACTGTCTCTTGTGGCCTGTGGTGGGAAAGAACTGGAAGGCGGGCGTGAGGGACCGCCCCTTTATACCGACTTCTGCTGATGCCGGTCACCTGACGTGGGGGCGGTCCTTCGCCAGACTGCTAGCTAGAAATTTTTCCGTGGGGTCCTGCTGCCTGCTGACGTCAGTCCTATATGTAATTACCTACTGCAAGAGCCTCTCGAAGATCTACTGTTACGGTAAGTTCTTACGTAACTGTACTTTATTGTAGTCTTTTACTTGTCAGCTAATGGTCTGAACACTTCTAACCAATCCTTAACTACCTTCATAAAATGTCTGAAAGAGACAAGAATTTGATTGGCTAATTAAGCAATAAGGCACGACAGGGTGTGGTATATCCTGGGATGTCATCACGCCGCGGGTGGTTGGGGAGTGCATCCAACCACCCGAGAAGTGACGATATCCCATGATATGCCACACCCTGGAGTGACTTATTGCTATTATGAACTGAGTTTGAAGTTTTATAAAAAAAAAAAAGGTTTTAAAACATTTTATGAATGAGCTTTTGGGTGGTGTAAGAGTACATTTTGAAAAAAATAGTTTTCAGACAGCAACGAGCAAAGAGGCTGGTGGTGCCGTAACTTTTTTGAAGCCGTGATGATGTAGTCCGATAGCATCACAGTTTCAAAGAGCTCTTCACCAGTCAGATTTATCTATTTACTATCCTCCGTTCATAATGAACCTTACAACCCATGTAATGTCACACCATATTTAAACAGGGCAGGACTGTTTACCCGGTCAAAACATTTATTTTAAGACCAAAGGCAGTTTGTAATGCATTTCTCTACTTTTACTAATAACGGACAAATTTTAAGTTCAACAAAACACTTCAGGGACGTGTAATTGCGGCCCTTAATCACACTTTTCAGATGCATTTAAGGTTGTTTGCTATGCCTCATGCCTGTTAAACTCGAGCATACCAGTGATTGACTAATAATTACACATGCTGTCATGCCTTTGTTTTTTTTTTTTTTTCAGTCAGTTCTATTTATGCTCCGGTGCGACCAGGGCATCTCTCTGGAGTTTCTACGTGACCTCTGCCTCTACTCCCAGCCTGAAACCTCCTTCCTACCGGTCTCCCACCCAGTCCCACAGACTCCTCCCCAGTAGGGCCACTCCGGGCGCGTCGGTGAAGGATTGGCCAGCAGCAGCAGATGTGGGCATTGGTCCCCGGGGTCTCCTTCGCCTCCTCTGGTTCACCAGAGATTTTCCTTGGTGTTACTCCCTCGGAGCGCGGATGTGCAGTGACGTCCGAGCACTTATGTGCTGACGTCCACCACCAGTCCACCGCCAAAATCAACAACGCTCATGCAGGGCTCCCAGTATCCATCGAAGGCTGCTGGTGAGTGGCGGGAGCCCCGCTGCCAATATCGGCTACGCTCCTGCATGGCTCCTGACCTCCATCAGGGGCCATGGGTAAGCGGTGCGATCCCCAGTACCCACCCCAGGAGGGGAGAGCAGTCCTCCAGATGCTCAGTCCCCTTCCTCCCCTGCCTGCCAGAGTTTGTTTCTGAATCCGGGTCACCAGCGTGGCACGAGCTGTGGTGTCCAGTGCTTCAACCCAGAGCACCGCCGGTTATGTCATGTCTTCTTGCTTAGGTGGTGGAATGTTGGTTGTTATGCTAACCCTATGGGAGTAAAATCCAGAGAAGGTTTTTTCCTTTTCAAGCACTTTGGTCACCACCATCATCCAGTGGTTGCATGCAAAGGGAGATATGTTTAAATAAACAGAATAGCTTGCTGTTAAAATTGTGGTACTTCAACTTCTTAAATGATGTACCTATAGATACTATTCATGGCTGCCTGACAAGTTGGATGTGCAAATGTAACAGCTGGTTAGTGTAGCCATAAGCCGTTCATGAGCTGTAAGCTTATTAAGATTTGCAGACCATTCACTCTATTATTTATTTTCTTAGTATTCAAAACAAAAGCCATAGTCCACTATATACAGTTGATAGAGGGCACTTGTTAAAGTATCTCCAATTTTTATTTTTGTACAGGTGTCTGTATACTTCATGAAGAGAGAGAACAGACGAAACCTAGCATTTCATTCCTCCTCGGATCATCTTCAGAGGATACTGTCCACTGAAAAAGAGCAGAATTTAGAGAAGAAAAGGCAACAGAAGCATACAAATCAGGTAGAGATCAGTGGACACAGCAGCAGTAAACACGGTTGTGGTAGTGTAAAACTGAGGGGGAGAGGGACTGATATTGCAAACAATTCAGGGAAAATGGAAGAAAAGAAGCTCCACAGTGTTTTACAAACTCATGTCATGCTAATCATAAGAAACCATAAACAATTCATGGTTGTATCACTTGATGCATTCTGTTATTCAAACTGAATGCATGTTCCATAGAGTGTATAAAGAACAGGTCTTTGAAATCTCAATTTGCACATTTCCTCTTAGCAGGAATTAATCTTTATTGACATGATCTTTGTAAAATACTGTTGCTGTGTCTACTAATCTCTATCTGCTGAGGCATCTTTTCTTCTTTCAATTTGGTACTTTCTTTGTGCTGTGTCCTTCTGAAGATAACTATACCACTACTGCACTTGTTTGGGAATAAACTATTGGACATACTTTTTCTTCTCGCCTGTGTTTTATTGTGGAATATTTTCCTACTGTTTTTATTCTTAAAACCAGTGCACGCAAGTCTGTTTACTTTTTAGATGTGGTCTATATATTTGACCATGTATACCTATAAATAAATGCTTGAATAAATAGAACACTATAGTAGAGCCAGTGATTTTCAGTTTTCAGAAATGGCCAAGTCCGTTTTTGCAAAATCTTAAAATACATTGATTTTTTTCTGTATGCAAAACTGAGGGGGCAGATCAGCATGCTTTGTACAAATTTGTGGCTCAAAGGGGTTGAACAATAAGCTGGTGCAAAGTGTGTTTTCATTTTGCATGATAAAGTGGTGTAAATGGAGCATTTTTTTTCATGAAAAATTGACTTCCAAGTGATGGTTTAAAAATGACATCCCTCTCTCCTTCTTTCTATGGTCTTTTCCATTGAAAATAGGAAATCATTGGCCCTACTACAGTGGTGAGTGGGCATTGTTGCACTTAATTGTAGGACACACAGCTATCTTGTCCTGCAAGACAAATTGTGTTAATTCTCCTAGGACAAGAAAACTGGTCTGCCCACCTTTTTATACTTGCTATATGTAGATTATCCTGATATTTTTTTAATGTAAGTTATTGCGTATGTATTTTTAAGTACACTGTCTTGATTACATTTGAGGGTCAACGCAAACTAAGAATTCACCACATGGAAGAGTTGTGCTTTTGCCAGATAGTGTTGAGTGGAATTATTTCAAATGAAAGGTGTTGGCTTAATAGAGCATGGCCAGTTCATTGGTATAAAAGCCTATCATTGGAACGTCCTTTAGCAATATCCCACACTGTAGTGTGGGGAAGCATTGAATAGTTGTTTCAGTGGCAAAGTTACATTTTTACCTTTGCAGTTTGTATAACTTGTATAATGTTGATCTGGTCAATCCTGCCTTTTGTCCTACCCAAAGTTTTAGAGAGCGCGCACTGGTAGTGCATCCCACAACCTCCCATTGCTGACATAAGAGCCAGGGATCAGCCGCGGGAGACTGTGTACTGGTTTAGTACGGTCTGTTCTATAAATAGTTCTGTTTTGTGGTTCAGTGGTTGCAATGCCCTATTGAGTGTAAGTAGAGGTGCTTCCAACCTATACTTTGACTCAGTAGGGCATCTGGACATTTGAACTGCAACATAGAGCTGTTTATAGCTCAAAGTGTACTAAAACCAGTACAGTCTCACATGACTGATCCCTGGCTCTGACATCAGTCACGGAAGATTGTGGGATGCGCTGCCAGTGGTGCTGTCTTTAAAAATATCGGGCAGCAGGATCAACCAGATCAACGGTATACAAGTCATACACACTACAAGGTAAAATTTAACTTTTTGTGTGAAAAGCCTAAATGGGTGCTTCCCCACACAGTGGTGTGGGGATTTTAATGGACATTGCCCTTCAATAAATTGACAGTTTTCATTAAGATAGATGCACAATCATCTAAACAGATGCTAGCTTGAATGCAAGGAAAATGTGTTATGTCGTTAACACAGTGTTTTATTTTGAACAGGAAGGTAATATGCCTTTGGAAGATTTGTTGGCCTTTTATGGGTACGAAACCTCAATACCAGTTATGGCTTGCTCAAGTGCTGACAGTTCTCCAAGTGAACTTGCCGATGAACTGCCAGATATGACACTGGACAAGGCAAGTATCTAAAACCCTTGGTTTTCTTGTGACCAGATCATTTTTGTAAGCATGGTTCCCCGCAGTGTCTGAAGATGCTGAATGCTACATGTTCTGGCTGAATTTCCCCCTATTCACTAAATAAATACCACCAACAGCTTAATCTGGTCCAGGGTCAGTTGGCATTCATCTGTATCCCCTCCCCTGGGTCGTGCCTGAAAATAGGCAGAATTTGTTTAGTGCACTTACCCAGTCAACAAAAACTAAATGAATAAAATAAATAAATGGCTAACTCTTCTCCGGGTCTTAAAAGTTTGGCTTTTGAGTGTGGGTGAACAGTAACCATTTTCAGCCAGTACCTTTATTACTTTTTTAGATAAATCATAATTTCATATGAAACACAAAACACAGTGATCTAGACCCTTTGATCTGTACAGTAAAAGTCCAAGCTTGTTCTAGTCTTCCTTTCAGAGGTCAAGTATGTTTCCTGTCTCTCTTGCATTTTATTTTTTTTTTAATTTTTAAGGCCCTTCACTACAGTGTAGATGCATTTATATTGCATGGTAGATCCCTATAGCCTACATATTTTTTCACTCACTGAGATGCTGTTATTCACTGCTAGCAGTGAATAATGGGCTATGAATAACATTTCAAATTGTAAACAAAGACTAAATTACCCGCTGCTAGCAGTAGATAAAGGTACATACTTGCAAAAGAATCCTATCACTACACATTCCTGCCTAGGGAACATCCCATTCATACTCAACACCTCAAACACATTTCCACTTGGAAAAGCTACATAAAAAGAAGCCCTGTTCTTAACCATGTAATATAACAAAATTATACGGTGTGGCTGTGAAGAACTTGGTTGTGTTTCATGTTGTGAAGCTGGGGACAGTAGAAACCAGTTGGCAAGTGGCTTATCCTGCTCCCTGTTTTTCTCAAATTACCACCTTGTTTTTGACAGACACCTGTGCGCAAGTCTTTAGATCATTATACACCTGATGTGACTTGCCCTTTCCTTATGTTTTTATGCCATTTTCTTCATGGCAGCATTACTTTGGTCTTTTCCCTATTTCCATGTGTGTCTGATTGGAAAGTGTTTTTGTGCATTTCCTGCTTTCTGGTTTCCTATTAGTCTACCATATTAGTGTAGTGTGTGGACACATTACAGTATACCCTAGCATAACTTCATTAACTGTTCTTCTAGCTGGTTTGTGGTATTAGTAATATTAAAATGTCCACCTAAGTGATGAGTAATGCAGTTTGAAAAATAATTTAGGGCAAAGAAGGCTTAAGTTGGCCATGTGCCGTTTGTATGACTATAGGAAGTTTTTTCTTGGCTGTCCCATTGAGGGAGGATGGGAGGTGTAGACATAAGGTTTTGGAGCATCCATGCTGAAGTTTTACCTGGGCTGATTTGGGGACTTCTGAAGCTGACATTTTTGTAGACATTTGAAAAATGGCCTGAGTGTGTATTTTTTTTATTTTGTCAACAGGAAGAAATAGCAAAAGACCTTTTGTCTGGAGATGATGAAACGCAGTCATCTGCTGATGACCTGACCCCATCAGTTACTTCACATGAAACTAACGATTTCTTCCCTCGACATCTGAGATGTAAGTTTAGATTTTTCTTGAAGAGCTACTGATGCGTCAAAGAAAACTTTGAAAAACATATAATTCTCTTCCCCATTATTTATTACTGAGTTAATTTATATGAATACATTATCTTTATCCTTTAGAGTTCCCTTACAGTTAATCTGCCTCTCTAGCTTACTCCCTACTTCAAGTCATAATCTGTTGTGCCATCACAGTCTTAACATTAGAGAAACTGTGATGTCACAAGCAATGCATTATGACCTTGGATAGGGAGAAAGCAACAGGAATAGCTGAGCTCTTCAGGAATAAAAATTTTGTTTTGATGCAAGTGATCTCAGTAGTAAATAATGTGGAGGAGGAATATAAAACTAATGTGACATGCAAGTTGAACTGTCTAAATATTATTTATTTTTATTTTTATTTTTTTTTTTTTACCAGGAGAGGCTCGAAAAGCTGAAAGTTTGTTTACATGTGCGACCTGGGAGCAGAAGAAAGTTGTGACTTGCTCAGGGTCACACAGTATGCAAGTGGGGGCTGTGGGATTGAAACCCAGGTCTCTAGGTTTGCAGCTCAGAACCTTAAACCACTGTGCTATACTGCCTCCTTATTATGTTTTTTTAAAGTTGTCCCGGAGGTGTCAGCTGCCCTTTCTTAAGCAGAATTTTTTGTTTACATTTTTTTTCTTTCTCATAGAGATGGGTTTGAACAGGACAGTGTTATGCTGAAGTAGTACTACATGTTGTCCCTGGGAATTCATTGCAGATGTGGTATATGTAGTCCTACTAGGAACCACTGGCACAGCACAAAGCTGACACTTCTCAGAATTCTAGTGACATGGGAGTTCCACTGACCAGCTTTCTGTGTCTCCTGCTAGGAACCACTTGTACAGCACAAAGCTGTGACATCAGCATGGAATTCTGGTGACATTGGAGTTCCGCTGCCACTAAGGCCCTGTGCACAATAGGCTTCTTAAACTGTTTTAAGCAAGTTAAAGCAGTGTAAGAAGCACTGGCAGTTTTAAAATCCGTGCTAAAACCCTGCTAGTTACCTAATCTTTAGCCCAGTTTAGCTTGGTTGCAATTAATAGGGTGTACAGCTGCCATGTTACCTCTGGACTGTTACTCCATCAGTATCCCAGCAATCCTGCAGCTCCCAAGATCCAGTGTGCCAAGAGGATCAGGAAGTAAACTGCATAGTGAGACCAGCGCAGTGAATGTAAATCCTCTGGTTGTCAAAGCACACTTGCTGTTGGAAGCCATCAGCTTTGTGTTTTTGTTTTTTTTCTTCATCTTTTTGTGCTGCTGTCCTGCTAAAAAATGCCTGATGGAGCCGTTGGACCGAGGAGGCCACAAAGCATATAGTACTGGACAACCATGTATTTCATCATGGGTAGTGATAGCAATGCTGGGATACACAAGCATGTTTGAAGGTTGAACTTGTTAATGTAGCCAGGGAGTGTTATAACCCAGTTTCAAAACTGTTTTTAAACATGGCTGTGCTGTAATGTGGCCACTGTAGCATGGTATTGACCCATTTTAAAAACTACTGTGTGGATCGTATACAGGGCCTAACTGAACATATTTATGTGCCAGTGTGATCAGGGTCAGCAGTACCTTCTTGTAGCTCCTGTATTTTGAACTAAATCTTCAAAAATATTTTGTGTGTTTTTTTTTTTTTTTCTTCTGCGTCTTCCTAAAGAAGTGAATTTTAACAGGGAGATACTGTTTGTCTCTACAGGCAGTACTTGCGAAATTTCACTGTGCTTATTTGTAAATTTTAATTTGCTAGCCTGCTTTTCTTCTTAAACAAGCATGTTTAATATTTCAGGGGTGTAAGAAGTAATATGCTTTGTTTTCTTTGCCTAGTGCACTTTGCTGGTAAACAATAAATAAATAAGTACATAAAATTTGGTCTGAAATTCTTAGTCTGGTGGTCAAGGTAGGTCTGGGAATTTTTGTTTCTTTTTCTTGACAGTTTCCCTCCCCTTGCATCAAACTGCAGCTCAGTTTTATCCCTCTTCAGCGTACTAGGTTTGCTAGGTTGGAAGGGACACAAGAAGGCACTAGGCCCATCGAGAATGTCCCCCACAAAGGTGGGTCATAGCTACACCAACATATGCATGTTATAATAGTATTCATCAAGTGCTCTTTTAAAGCTATTGAAGTTAATAGCAACTGTATGCGAGGGGAATCTATTCCAGGCTTTAGTAGTTCTTACAGTGTAATAATTATCTCTTTTGTTAGTTCTGGCACGCGGTACCACTAACTTTATATTGTGGGATCTCATGTTACTCCTAGTAGTACTGTAGTGCCGATCATAACGGCTCATAAGGTCTTGTGACTGTAAGATGTTGAATAAGAGCAATAAATCTCCTCTTCAGCATCTTGATTGGAGGGCGTGAAGTCCTGTTGCAATTAATCTATCAGGACATGACATATTCTTAAGTCTTGGGATAATTTTTGTAATGGACCGTTGGACTTTTTCCACACTATTAACATCTTTAACAAGGTAAAGTGACAGACCTGTAACATATAGTCAAGACCCAGCAAACATAACTATGATACAGGGGAATGATGCATTGCCTAGTTCTTGTAATAAATGAGCGCTTGATCCTAGTAATCATCCCCATTGCCCCCCTTTTTTTTAAACAGCTGTGCAGTGATCTGATGGAGGTAATCATAAACTAGTAGTACCCTTGGATCACATTATAAGTTAGATGTTTTAAGTATGGTTTGATATGGATGCAAGAATAATTAGTATTATTGCAACCAAAATGTATGACAACACATTTGTTAGTATTTAAGGTCATACCATTTTTTTTATTGTCCATGTTTTTAGTTTTCAACTAATGAGAAGTGTTGATGTAGTTTTTACTGGCTCTCCTAACTTGTTGTCGTCCGCAAACTTCACTGTTGTTTTTCAGGTCTCTCCATAGCCATTATAAACAGGTTAAATAGTGTTGGGCCCAGTACAGATCCCTGAGGTACACCACTACTGACCATTCCCTGCTTAGACAAAGCATTGTTAATGTGAACACATTGACTAAAGCTAGTATTGGCTTCAGTTTATCTGATTGGGTGTCTGTATATCGGGGTGACCGATTTGTGTATTTTTCTATTTGTTAAACTTTAAGCTGGTTGGGACTCTTTGAGCTGTGCATGAGCACTGTTTTTAGGCTCTGTTAACTGCCTAGAGCATGTGTCCCACATGTCCTTTTTTTGTTAGGAAAATATTTCTGTTCTGGGGTAGGCTTTAAAGTACTAAAGTACAAAATGGAGTTGTGTGTGCAATAGCAGGGCTGGTGTTTGTTAGAATCATTCAGATCACTGGATGTGTAGGATATAGTATTTTATTATGCTTGACTGCAGAATGCAAATCAAATATGTTAGTGTAGTTTTAGTGAAGAAAAGCAGTTTCTGGAGGTGTCAGGTTGTGAGACGGTCATGTAATTGGGAATCAGTCTGCAGCCTGTGGTTGATCTGCCGGGTCATACAGGTTTTCCATCAGCAAACATTTCGGAAGGGTTTTGCCACTCCAGTGAGTGTGCTAGATTTCACCATTTTGATTATGCTGAGTGACAATGCCCCCGTCTGACTCTCTCACCCCCGCCACTTCCTTTCCTAATACTGTTGTTCACTTGAGTAAAAGGCTAGTGCCACAGGCAGCAGCTGTGATTACTGCTCAGTTGGTTGAGTGCAGTACCAATGGCAGCATTTAAATTGCCCACAGAGTGGACTGGCAGTGCCCTCTCAGCACCCTGCCATCATCTTATGCCTTTCCAGGTAAAGCGTTTAAATAAATCTCGGCCCCCAAATCAACAGAAATATCTTTGGCTGGTGCCAGCTTCTGCCGTCAGTATCCCTTCTCCTCTCTGGAAATGTTTAAACTCACTTTTCTCTTTTTCTTTCTCCCCCTCTCTCTCGCTCTCTCTTATTTTCATGATACTTGTGTCCAAACTACTTTGACAGTAATTCTTTGCAAAAACAGAGTGGGTCATTATCCTACAGGTGCTCAAGGACAACTTCTAGCCTGACATTGTCTTGACATGATCTTATCTTGGAGAACTTTTAGGTCTTACTTCGAGAGGGTTCCTGCAGTAGGTCATAACATGTGGGACTGCGCCCCCTGGTGTCAGGACTGCATGGCAAAGTTTTGCTAGTAGTGTCTGGCAGGGAAAGCCCACCCAACTTCATGTGACTGATGTCAGCGTGACCCTATATAGTGGGCGGTTCTTTCCCACCGTCGACCTGCACAAGAACTTTGCGGTAAACATTGCTCAATTGATCTCCATTTTGTACTTTATTTTACTGAGTTTTCAGTCCATTCTTCGATTTTTATATCCTCTCCACCTCAGACTTTGAAGACCAAAAAGAAGTGCGAGAAGTGCAGCGCACAAATCCCTCATAAGTACGGCCATCGTCGCTGCCTCTTCTGCCTAGGCTCGAACCACAACACCGCGGCCTGCCCTGATTGCAAGCCCTTCAGTCAGGCCACACGCAGACAAGTGTCTCTGGAGGTCCATTTACTGAAGTTCAGAATGGCCACTCTCAAAAAGGCGATGCAGAAATTGAGGGATACTGCTTCTTCCTCCTCTTCGGGGTCCAAACAGAAGAAGAAGGATGACAGAGAAGCATAGAGAGTGGGAGTGCATGGAGGATCAGGATTGAGTTATCTCCAGCAAGCCTTTGACCAGCAAGGTCATTCCCTCGCCACCTGCCCTTGTGGTTGTCTGGGACTTCTCCAGGTTCCTCTGCTTCTTTCCAGCCTATCTCCACCGGTAAGTTATCCGCCGGCTCCTCTGGCGAACACCTGGTTTCTACCGCTAAGTTGGACCCCAGCTCCTCCGGGGCCCGCCCAGTAGTTGATAAACTGGATCCCAATAAACAGGCATGGATCCACACGCCACCAACCAATAAGTCGGTTGAGGGTCCTGCCCTCCTCTATCTGGTCCCTCTATCGCCCAATTAAACCGGTTGCTCAAGTTTTGGATGATCGCCTGGACGTAGCTTGCCCGTTGGGGACTGATGCCACCTTACCCGACACCTGGTCGAGCCCGCCGACCTCCCTTGGTCAGCCCTCTTCCCAGGTCCCTCCTGGGCTGGAGTCTTCCTCTCCACCTCCAACCTCAGACGACACATCTGGGGTGGAGAAGGAAGAGGGCCCCCTGGATGTGGTCTTCTCCTCTCCCACTCCAGCGGCTGTGCCCAGGTCCTCCTGTGAATACCCTACTGGGGATTCAGACACCAGGCCTGATTCTTATGAGGGCTCCTGGCCTCCTTTCTCCTCCGTTGGGCCTACCTACGGCTCTGCCATCTGGGCCTTTTCTGCCAGGCGCCTCCTCTCTGACGCATGGGGCACCGCTGGACACTATATTCAACATCAGGGCCCTTACGTATGCCTTCGATGCAGGCTATTGCTACGCCAGGCCCAACACCAGATCCCCAGATGACCATTCCGACGTCAGCCCCTTGGATGTCGGCCAGCCCGACACAGGATACCTTTCCAGGTCCTTCAGGACCCCTTATGGAACAGGGTCATCCACCAGGGTATCGTCCCTATTCAGGGTTCCAGATGCCGGCTTATCCACAGTCTGGTCAGATGATGGGTTCTTTTCCCCAGACTTTTCTACCCTGGGTATCAGACCCCTAGCTACCCCTATTATCAGGGGTATCCTCCTCCTCCTCAGTATCCAGGGTTGGACGCACCCTTTTACCGTCCTCTGCCCACCCCTACTCCTCCGCTGCCTCCACCTCAACAGGACTTTCAAACTCTTGTATAGACCTGGTGGAAGGGCACCAGATCCCAGCTGGTCTCTTGGAATGATGACTGCTGGGCCCGGTAGTCTCTCCCCCTCTCCGTTTCATGTCACCAGCCAGCTCCCTTCACTCTTCCACAGTGCACATTTCAGGCGCAACCCCCCAGGAGATTACACTGCTGGAGATTGGAACCCCCGAGGGAGAAGATTCCTTAGACTCTGAGGAGGATTCCTCAGAAGTCTCAGGTGAGCAATCCTCTGCGGCCAAGGGCAAAAATCCCCTCCGGAGGATCCTTCTTTTACTGAGCTTCTCCGCATTATCCAACAAACCCATGGCTGGAATGCGGAAGAACAGGACCCAAAAAGGAAACGTCTAGCGGAGCATCTAGAGTTGGAAGACTGCTTCCCCTATCCTTGTTTGGACAGCCCCCCACGAGGACCTCACCGTTACCATTTGGCAGCTGTCACACTCTATTTCGGCTGTTCCAAAGAAGGCAGACTGGATGTACCATGAGCCTGAGGGTATTTCCTTTCTGGACTCTCATCCCAAGGTGGTATGAGCACCTCTTCTCCAGATAAGGAGCCTCAGCATCTCAACCAATTTGGAAAGAAACTTTATTCTTCCTCTATGTGCGCCCTCCATTCCCTCAACTATGTGGCACACATGGTTTCTTTTTCAAAAGGCAACTATGGCCAGGCTTGAGGCCCTTATCCAATCTATGGAGGCCTTGGACCTCAAGGACTAACTAACCAAAGACTTGCATCTGTCCAAAATCTCGTCCAGACATGCGCTCAGAGCCACTTACCATTCGGTGGCTCGTTCATCTGCTAAGCAGTTGTCTCCTTCAGAAGACATGTTGGTTATGCATTTCTGGACTCTCCGTGAGATGTTCAGTCAGCTATCCAGGATGCTCCCTTCAGAGGTTCAGCCCTCTTTGGGGGAAGACACCAAGGACATAATTACATGTCTCCAGGACAGCGGCCAGGCCCTGAGATCTGTCAAGTCAATATATCGAAATGGCTTTTAAAAGAAACCGCGCTTTTGGTGCCAAAACAAGAGGCAGGGTAAACAGCCCTTTAACAGGCGCCAAAATTAAAGAAAAGCTACGGCATCCTCTTTCTCTTGTCCCCCTGCCTTAAAAGCCCAGAGAGGCCAGGGGTTCTCTTTCCCCGTCGTCCCTCAGCTTCCTGACTCATCCAGCCATCCCCCTCCTCCACCCTCCAGTGTGGAGCCAGTGGGAGGAAGGTTCACCCTCCATGTGCAGGAGTGGAAGGGGATCACTTCAGATGCATGGGTCCTGCAACTCATTTCAAGAGGGCACACCACAGAGTTTCTGGAGTTCCTCCAGACTCCCCTCCAGGTTGTTCCCGGTATTCTTTGAACCAGGCATTGCTGGTTGAGGAGGAAATCCTTGCTCTAAGAAATAAGTTGGCTGTAGAGCCAGTCCCTCCATCCCAGAGAGGAAAAGGGTTCTACTCCAATTTCTTCCTGGTCCTGAGAAAGTCAGGCGACCTCAGACCCATCCTGGACCTCAGCTGGCTGAATCTTTTCGTGGAATACACAAGATTCCGCATGCTGACTGTACAGGGTCTTCTGCCCTTCTGCAGAAGGACCACTGGCTTTGCTCACTGGACATACCGGATGCCTACCTACATATTCCAGTGTTCCCAGGCCACCGCCATTTCCTTTTCCAGGGGGAGTACTTCCAGTTTTCAGCCCTCCCCTTTGGCCTTTCCTCGGCACCCAGGATCTTCTCCAAGTGCCTAGCGGTGGTGGCAGCGGCTTTATGCCGTGGGGTTTCGCAGTGTTCCCTTACCTGGACAGCTGGCTCTTAGCTGCCCCATCCAGGGCCAGCCTAGAGGAATCGCTTTCCTTCACTCTGGACCTTTTTTCCTGACTGGGGATTACAGCCAACTTTCCAAAGTCTTCCCTGATCCCCTCCCAGAGGCTTCAATTCATCGGAGCAGTCTTGGACATGGTCCAGTGCAGAGCCTTCCTGCCCCTGGACAGAGCAGACCCTCGATGGAGCAGGTCATTCTAGTCCTTTCCTCCAGGCTTATTCCCATCCGAGCGTTCCTACGCTTTCATGGCCTTATGGCGGCGACAATCTCCACAGTTTCCTTGGCCAGATTACATACAGTGCCGTGAAAAAGTATTTGCCCCCTTCCTGATTTTCTCTATTATTGCATATTTGTCACACTGGATGTTTTCAGGTCTTTAGACAAAATGTAATATTAGATAAAGGGAACCTGAGTGAACAAATAACACTTGTTTTTTTTTTTTTTTTGTTTTGTTTTTTTACTTATTTCATGAAAACGGTTAACTAACACCAACTGGCACTGTGTGAAAAAGTAATTGCCCCCTTACACTTAATAACTGATTACGCCACCTTTAGCTGCAATGACTGCAACCAAACGCTTCCTATAATTCAATATCAGTCTTTCACATCGCTGTGGAGGAATTTTAGCCCACTCTTCCTCGCAAAACTGCTTTAATTCAGTAACATTGGTAGTTTTCAAGCATGAACTGTTCGCTTGTGGTCTTGCCACAGCATCTCTATTGGGTTTAGGTCTGGACTTTGACTAGGCCACTCCAAAACTTTAATTTTACTTTTTCAGCCATTCTGATGTGTACTTGCTTTTGTGTTTTGGATCATTGTCTTGCTGCATGACCCAACTACGCTTCAGCTTCAGCTGACGGACGGATGACTGGACATTCTCCTTAAGAATTTTCTGGTACAGAGCAGAATTCATGGTTCCTTCAATTATGGCAAGTCGTCCAGGTCCTGAGGCAGCAAAGCATCCCCACACCATCACACTACCACCACCATGTTTGACTGTTGGTATGATGTTCTTACTGTGGAATGCTGTGTGTGCTTTACGCCAGACATAATGGGATCCATGTCTTCCAAAAAGTTCCACTTTGGACTCATCTGTCCATAGAACATTTTCCCAAAAGGCTTGTGGATCATCCAGGTGCTTCTTGGCAAATGAGAGACGAGCATTTATGTTCTTCTTGGTTAGCAGTGGTTTCCGCCTTGCTACTCTCTCATGAAGCCCATTTTTGCCCAGTCTCTCTCTGATTGTGGAGTCATGAACACTGACCTTAGCTGAGGCAAGAGAAGCCTGCAGTTCTTTGGATGTTGTTTTAGGATCCTTTGAGACATCCTGGATGATTTACGCTGCGCCCTTGGAGTAATTTTGGCAGGCCGCCCACTCCTGGGAAAATTCACTACTGTTCCAGGTGTTCTCATTTGGAGATTATGGCTCTCACTGTGGTTCGATGGAGTCCCAGAGCCTTAGAAATAGCTTTGTAACCCTTTCCAGACTGATAGCAACAACTTTTTTTCTGATCTTTTCAGGAACTTCCTTTGATCGTGGCATAATGTGCTTGTTGAATCTTTGTGCTGGCAACGTGACTCTGATGGTATGGGTCAAAATAAGTGAGGTTTATATTGAGCAGGGCTGGCTGTAATCAAGCCTGGCTGTGTCCAATCAGCTGACTCTAATTATCCCTTTAATTGGGTTGATTTAACTAGGGGGCAATTACTTTATCACACAGTGCCAGTTGGTGTTGGTTAACTTTTTTCATTAAATAAATGCAAGTAAAAAAAAAAAAAAAAAAAAGTGTTATTTGTTCACTCAGGTTCCCTTTATCTAATATTACATTTTGTCTAAAGACCTGAAAACATCCAGTGTGACAAATACGCAATAATAGAGAAAATCAGGAAGGGGGCAAATACTTTTTCACGCCACTGTATGAGGCTCGCCCAATGGACACTACACTTCCAGTGGGATCAGCATTCAGATGATTTAGATCATCCTGTCCTAGTGTCCAGCGCACTGAGGAAAGACCTTGTATGGTGGCAGGATCCTCAGAATTTGTTTTTTTTGGGGGGGGGGTAACCTTTCAGGACACCCCCTCGCTCATGGACCCTCACCACAGACGCTTCTGGTCTGGTTGGGAAGCCCACCTGGGGAATTGGAACACAGGGATTGTAGTCTCAGCTGGAGATGTCTCTCCACATAAATATATTGGAGATGAGAGCTGTGCTGTACGCCCTGCAGGCGTTCCAGCCCATCCTGTTGACGGAAACGCTGCTAGTCCAGATGGACAATGTGTCTGTGGTTGGGTGCCTCCCTGCTTGCTGATGTACCAAATCGTACTCTTGTGTAGGGAGGCAATGCGGGCGTGGTTTTGGGAAATCCAGCATTGTCTGTTTCTCACGGCCATGCACGTCCCAAGCATCCACAACGTCCTGGCGGACAACATCAGTCGGACGTCGTCTCAAACTCACTAATGGGAATTGAGTCAGTAAATGGACGATCTATTGTTCCACCGATGTAGACAACCAGAAGTAGATCTCTTCGTCTCCCCATACAACGCAAAACTTCCCAGTTTTTGCTCGCTCATTCCAGAGCCTGGTGCTTTCTGGCACAACGTGTTGTCACTCTGCTGGACAGGGAAGTACTTGTATGCCTTCCCTCCATTTCCCATTCTACAGCGTGTCCTTCTAAAACTTCAAGCAGAGGGGGCTTGGATGATCCTCCTAGCCTCCCTCTGGCCGAGGCAGATCTGTTTCCCACTCATGCAGCAGCTTGCAGTGGAACCCCCGTGCCCCTTCCTCTTCAACACGGATCTGTTTTTGCAGGATCAGGGCAGACTAGTACATCCGGGACTTAGGACCCTGCATCTTCATGCGTGGCTCTTTTGGACATAATTGTCACGTTTTGGAGTTTCCCAGAGGGTTGCTCAGGTTCTGGTGGAAGCTAGGAAACTCTCCACCAGGTTCACCTACGTGATGAAATGGAAGCGTTTCTCCATCTGGGCCGCATCCAAGGGCTGGGACCCCTTCACTTGTTCAGCTCCTCAGGTCATGGAGTACGTGTTGCACCTGTCTGACTTTGGTGTAAGCTATTCCTCCCTTAAGGTCCACCTGTCTGCTGTTTCAGCCTATCACTCCTTTGTGGACGGGAAACCTGTAGCTCAGTTGGAGGTGTCAAAAACCTTTCTGAAAGGGATCCTCCATTTGAAACCCCCCCCCCCATCCATAACCCCACCCCACCTTGGGATCTAAATTTTTATTTTAGAAAAGCTTCCACTCCCTCCTTTTGAACCAGTGGTAAGCTGTGATGTGCGCTACTTGTCCTGGAAAGTGCTCTTTTTGGTTGCTATTACTTTCTGTCGAAGAATTTCCGAGCTTCAGGCCCTGATGCGCAAGGAACCGTATTTGATTTTTCATAAGGACTGGGCGGTCTTGTGTACAAGTACTAAGTTTCTTCCCAAGGTGGTTTCTGAGTTCACCTTAAATCAAACGGTTGAACTCCCAGTATACTATCCGGTTCATTCGAACAGGTGTGAGAGACTACTTCACACATTGGATGTACATAGAATCTTGCGTTGTTATGTCCACAGGACCAAAGACATGCGCGAGTCAGATCAGCTTTTTGTTTCCTTTGCCCCCAGATCTTTGGGGTTGGCAGTTTCTAAACAGTGTCTCTCCAAATGGCTGGCCAACTGTGTCTGCTTCTGTTACCAGTAGTACAATAAACCTTTTACGAGGGAGGTCAGAGGTCACTCTTGCCAGAGGCATGGCTGCTTCTACAGCATTCTTCAGGAATGTTTCTGCAGCAGAGATTTGTGCGGCAGTAACCTGGAGTTCGTTCTGTACCTTCACGAGGCATAGGGCCGGATTTTGCCTCGCCGTTCTGCAGGGCCTATTGTCTTAGGTCGATCCTGGTCTGTTTTCAGTTGTTTCTCCTCTCCTGATTCTTTCGGTCTCTCTGAGTGACTGCTTGGTATGGAGTCCTACATGTTATGACCTCCTGCATGAACCCTCTTGAAGTAAGATAGTACAGTTATGTAAGAACTTACCGTATCAGTAGATCTTCAAGAGAGGTTCCTACAGTAGGTCTCACTTTCCCTCTCTCCCGCTCCTTCCCCCAATTTCTGCATTTCTTGCAGATCATTCTGAACTTGGCTCCAGGATTTTCATCCTTTTATCCTGTCTCATCCTCCTTGGATCTCCGTCGTGAGAACTGGAAGGCGGGCGCGGGGACCACTATATATAGGGTCATACTGATGTCCATAATGTGACGTCTGGTGGTTGATTCCCCCACCAGACATTGCTAGCAAAAGTTTGCCGTGCTGTCCTGATGCCAGGGGGCGCAGTCCTACATGTTATGACCTACTGCAGGAACCTTTCTCAAAGATCTATTGTTATGGTAAGTCCTTATGTAACTGTACTTTATCCTACCTTTCCACAATAATTTTTACAGGATGTACCTCATCTTCTGTGTAGTTGAATCTAGACTCCCTGTTCTGTAGTGCAAATTGAGAATCGAGTATGCCAACAAGGTCAGGAATTGTGACTTTGGCTAGCCTCTAGCCTCATTTTTAATGTACTTCAACCTTATGTATCTCTTACAGCATAACATTTTACAGTTCTGTTTTCCTTCCTGCTGCTGTGTACTCCCATTTTTGTTGGGCTCCTTCAAACAACATGAAGTCTTGCTGTATCCTGACAAATGCAGTTAGGTCCTGCCTTTCAACTGCCCCGGAGAACATAGGGTTAACTTTTCTATGCATGGCATAGAATGTTCATCTCGAGCTCGGTTGAAGCCTCTGCCTGTTGTTATTCGAACTGCAACCGTCAGATTCTTTACTTCGCCTCACTGAACAGTCGCTCCGGAGATTTCTCCTGCTGCTCAGTTCAGAGTCGGTTGTAGTGTCGGTTTTTTTCAGAAATTGTTGTTTCAGCATAGTCGGTTCAAGTCTCTGTCTGTATTACCGTGAGTACTAGATAGGTTTTGTTCTGTTTTCTGTGCGGAACTTGTAAAGCTGTGGATCGGTTCGGTTGAACCGATCATTTTGAGGTAAAATTTGTACTTTTTACTTTAGTGTGTGGTTACCGGGTTCCAGAGTCGGGTTCTAAAAAAAAAAAACAGGTTTTAGTACTTTTTTTTTTTTTTTTTTTTCAAGACCCATGACACTGTCAGGAACTAATAGGGGAGTCTTGCCTGGCGGATTGCCGAAAAAAAGGGTACGTTTGGTTAGGTTGGCCATGTCTGAAAAACCCAAGAAAAAAAACGGGCCCACTGGGTTTCAACACTGCAGTATGTGTGGGGAGGTCTTTGCTAAGGCTAATCCCCACACCACTTGTGTTTATTGTCTTCGGTTTGACCACCTCGATTCAGACTGCCAAATTTGCAAAAATGTTGCCAAATCTACCCTGGAAAAGAGATTAGGTAGACTGAGGGAAAGGGAGGTCGAGAAGTCTGCTGACCCGGATGGCCAGCCCGGTTCGGTTCCGACCGAACCAGGAGGAGTGCCCTCTGACCAGGGCGTTACTTCTTCAGGCAAAAGGAGAGCAGATTCTGAGGAATCTGTTCCGACAAAAAGAAAAAGAAAATATAAGTCGACCGGTTCAGATCCAGAATCTCATACTCCGACCGCCAAAGAAATAGCCAAAGCGATTCGGCTTATGGAATCTCTTCGATCGGTTCCGACTGAACCAGCACCTTTTGGCAGGGGCTCGGTTCGGTCGGTTCCCCCGGTTCCGGATTATACCCTGGAAGGATTTTATGAACCGGAGTTTGAGGAGGAAGGGAGTTGGAAGATGATTATGGTGATGGTGAAAGTCTGGATGTGCCTATTGACCCGGACATCTCCCCAGACAGACCTTCAGGTGTTGCTCCTGCTAGGCTTTCTGAGTCCCCTTCACACTACATGTTTTACAGAAAGGTGGCTGATGCCCTCCAGCTTCCTGTGGAGGAGGCAGTAGAGGATCAGGAAGAGCCTGACTATGTAGAGATAATGGACATCACAGAGTCCAGGAGACTGTCTATTACCCTCCACAAATCTTTTGGGAAACGGACACAAAAAATTCTTTAAGTCTCCCAATTCCATACCTCCTGTGGACAGAAGAATGGACATATACTCTTTCAGGCTCAGATACGGAGTTCCTTTGTCAGCATTGCAGCCATGTTGGGGTTGTACAGGCTGCTGCCTGTGATAAGGCAAGCATTCCCTTGGCATCACACCCCCTAGACAAGGACTCCAGGAAGATTGATGCCATGGCAAAGAAGCAGTACATGGCATCATCCTTGGGACTCAGGCAGGCTAGTTATATGGCCTATGCAGCAAGGTACCAGAAATCCAGGTGGGACACTGTACTGGCACAGGCTAAGCAGGCTTCCCCCCAGCTTGCCAAGGAGCTGGAGGAGGTGGCTGCAGATGGGATTGAGGCATCGAAATTTCAGTTTCATGCTGCTGTAGACTCCAGTGATGTATCATCAAGAGTCATGGCTACATCTGTGGCTCTTCGGCAAATGGCTTGGCTCAGATATACTATCCTCTCGCAGGATACCCATGCTAAGGCCATGGATTTTCCTGTAGTGGGTAATTCTCTGTTTGGGGAGCAGACAGAGAATTACATGAAGAAAATGGACGAATACAGGACCACTTACAGGAGTTCTCAGGCCAAGGAAAGGCAAGCAACTCCTCAAAGGCAGCAGTTCAGGGGCAGGGGCAGGCCTTTCCAAAGGCCTTTTTACCAAGCACAGGCCTCTTCTTCTTTTTCACAGAGGGGGGTTCTTCAGAGGGAGAGGCAGAAGGGGAATGAGCAGGCCTGCATCCACCCCTCAGCCTAAAGCCCCTGCCAAGCAGACACCCTGATGGGTCTGCTCGGGTCGATTCTCCTATCCCAGTAGGGGGCAGGCTGGCTTACTTTGTCCAGGACTGGATGTCTCTTACATCAGACAAGTGGGTCCTGGAAGTAGTAAGCCAGGGTCTGGTTCTCTGCTTCAAAAAATTTCCCAAGCTGACAGCCAGATCTTTTCCACCTGCAAATCTCTCAGAAACCCTGCCCTAGAGGCAGAGGTTTCTTGTCTCCTAGCTGTCGGAGCTATAGAGAGACTACCTACCCTACACTGGGGCAAAAGATTGTACTCCAGGTACTTCCTATCCCCCCAAAAGACAGGAGTGGCGCGACCCATCCTGGACCCAAGATACTTGAACAAACATCTTTTAAAGCCAAAGTTCAAGATAACTCTGGGAATTATCCTTCCCTCTCTAAGGCCAGGGGACTGGCTAGCCTCCCTGGACCTCAAGGATGCCTACTTTCACATTCCCATCAGGTGCTCCCACAGAAAGTACCTCAGGTTCAAGTTGCCCTGAGGCCACTATCAGTTCAGAGCAATGCCCTTTGGCTTAACATCGTCCCCAAGGGTCTTCACAAAGTGCCTGGCAATAGTTGTTGCCTTCCTAAGAAGACAAAAGATTTCCATTTTTCCATACTTGGATGACTGGCTCATAGTAGGCCAGTTTCCAGACCAAGTCAAGTCACACCTGCAAGTGACCCAGCAAGTGCTAACTTCTTTAGGATTTCTTCTCAACCTACCAAAGTCAGTTCTTGAACCAGTGCAGCTCCTCACCTTCATAGCGGCAGAGCTGGATATGGTAAAACCAAGAGCCTTCCTTCCCCTAGAAAGGGCAAGGACCCTCATGGAAATGGCCTCTTCATTCAGCCTTCAGGTGTCTCGACCAGCAAGGCATTTCCTTCAGCTACTGGGCCACATGGCAGCTTCTACAGCGGTGGTCCAGGGCGCAAGATTCCAAATGAGGGACATTCAGTTCCACTTAAGAGCTTTTTGGTCCCAAAGAAAGGATTCCCTTACCAAACTAATTCCAGTGACTCGAACTCTGATCCAAGCCCTGCAGTGGTGGCAGGATCAGGACAATTTGAGGCAGGGGGTTCCATTTGTCACTCGGTCTCATTCAGTGGTCCTCACCACAGATGCTTCCCTGCTGGGGAGCCCATTTGGGGGAACTTACCACCCAGGGACTGTGGTCGCCTCAGGAATTTCAAACTCAGAGCAGTGTTTCTGGCACTGCAAGCTTTTTCCAAATATGTTCAGAACAAGGTGGTTCAGGTCAGAACAGACACCACCACCACCACCATGTGGTACATCAACAAGCAAGGAGGCACTCTGTCTACGGCCTTGTGCACAGAAGTGATGAAGTTGTGGTCCTTGGCCTATTCCCTGCAAACCTCACTGATAGCAGTTCACCTCCCAGGGAAGGACAGTGTCCTAGCAGATGCACTGAGCAGAATATCCCAGGGCCATCACGAATGGGCCCTAGATCCTCTGGTGTTGAAAGTGATTTTCTCAAGATGGGGCACTCCAGAGATGGATCTTTTTGCAGCCCCAGACAATCGCCAACTTCCTCTTTTTTGTTGCGGACCCCCAGTCTTGGGCTCAGTCCCCCTGGATGCTCTGATCCTGAACTGGGAAGGGAAATTTCTGTATGCTTTTCCTCTCCTTCCCTCTCCTGTTCAAAGTTCTAGTCAAGATAAGGTCACAACCATGCAAAGTGATTCTGGTTGCTCCAGACTGGGCCAGGCAGCCATGGTATCCCTTGTTGCTTCCCTAGCAGTCCATCTTCCCCTGTCTCTTCCCAGGAATTGCAGCCTGTTAATATCCTCTCAGGGGAGGATTTGGTACCCGAATCTTCAGTCTCTCAATCTCAAGGCTTGGCTCTTGAAGAGTTAAAGTTTGCAGATCTGCATCTTTCCCAAGGGGTTCTGGATATCCTTAAGGCTTCTCGAAAGCCTTCCACCAGAAAGACATACAACTCCAAATGGAAAAGATTCAGCATTTGGTGTTCTAAGAAAAATATTTCTCTAGACTCTGCTGAATTGCC
The DNA here is from genome assembly GCA_016271365.2 of Neoceratodus forsteri. Taxonomy (NCBI): domain Eukaryota; kingdom Metazoa; phylum Chordata; order Ceratodontiformes; family Ceratodontidae; genus Neoceratodus; species Neoceratodus forsteri. Next base: position 901,147,371 of record CM057454.1, on the reverse strand, counting down.
TGTGGTTCTGGATTATATGGTCCATCTTAATGGCCTAGGTCTCAGACCAGCTACTCTCACGGTACACTTGGCAGCGGTTTCTGCTTTCCTGTCTGTAGGCAAGTCTTCCTCTCTGTCATCCCGTCCTGTATTCTGTAAGTTTTTCAAGGGATTGCTTCACACCAATCCCCCCTTTAGGGATCCTGCTCCTACTTGGGATCTTAATGTTTGCATTGCTCAGCTTATGCAACCCCCTTTTGAGCCCTTTTCCTCAGCAGAGCTTAAGTACTTGACTTGAAAAACTGTATTTTTGGTAGCCATTACTTCTGCCAGATGTATCGGTGAATTGCAAGCCTTGTCAGTGGAATCTGATTTCATCTATTTTCACAGAGATAAAGTGGTCCTTAGAACTAACAAAGTTCTTGCCTAAAGTGGTTTCAGATTTCCACCTCAATCAGTCTATATCTCTCCCTGTTTTCTTCACTGATCATTCTTCCTCGGGAGAGAGGAGGCTACACAGTTTGGATGTTAAAAGAGCCCTTAGCTACTACATAGAGCATACCAAGGGTCACAGGTTTGAATCCCTCCAGTTGTTCCTCACTTATGGAGAAGTTGGGAAGGGCAAACCTGCCACTAAGATCTATTGCCAGGTGGATTGTTTCTTGTATACAATTTTGCTATGAAAAACTGGGTAGAACTCCACCCTCAGGCCTGAGGGCTCATTCCACAAGAGGTACAGCTGCTTCCCTGGCTACTGCCAGGGATATCCCTCTTAGAAATTTGTCAAGCAGCCACCTGGAAAACTTTTACCAAGCATTACTCTCTGGATGTCCAGGCTAGGAGTGATGCCTGGTTTGGCATAGCAGTACTTCAGAGCCTGTTTCCAAAGTAGGTTCTGTTCCTCCTCCATGGAGGTACTGCTTGGTAGTCTGCATTTGTCAGAATACAGCAAGGCTTCATGTTGTTTTGAAGAAAAAATTACTCATCTTAGTAATTATGTTTCTTCTAGTGGAGTCTTGCTGTATTCTGACCTCCCCCCCCGCCTCTCAGAACCTATAATTTTGGGATGTGGGTGGGCAGGTGCAGTGTTGGCACCCTAGAGGTGCCCCCCCCCCTTTTTTTAACACCTTCTTTTTTCTTTGGGTGGAATGTTGTTCATTTGATTGGTTTTTGTTTTTGGGTTTCCTGACTTGAGTCTCCCTTTGAGAACCAAAAACACTATTTCTGCCAGTTAGCTAGTTAAAAATGTTAGTTTCCACACAGAACACCTAGTGAGTTTTTGCTCTTAAAGATCTGACGGTTGCATTTCGAATAACAGGCAGAGGCTTCAACCGAGCTCAAGATGAACATTCTATGCCATGCATAGAAAAGTTAACCCTATGTTCTCCGGGGCAGTTGAAAGGCAGGACCTAACTGCATTTGTCAGAATACAGCAAGACTCCACTAAAAGAAACATAATTACTAAAGTGAGTAATTTTTTCTTCTGTCATGGTTGAAGCGAACTGTGGAGAGAAGTGTGGGATTTTCTTTTTTTTTGTGGGGGTAAACTGAGCAGGGTGATTAGAAATAACTCTGAGCCGTACTTCCAGTGACGTCACCAGCGAACATGGAGTAGAAGGCAAAGAGCTCCAGTAACGTGATAAACACTTCCCAGACAACCAAAAACTGACACTTTTTGATGTTTCTTACAGGGAAGCAATAGTTTATTATGGGTGATAGCTAGCAAAAAAAAAAAAAAAAATCAAACCTTAACCATCAGTTATAATGGACGAAATCTGAGAAACTAACTCTGGTGGCTCTTCACCCGGGCCTAACATGGTGACTCCCCAGCAAGGCTCCGCACGGCTTATGGGCACGCCTGTTGATTACCAGTTAACATTTACTACAAGAAAAACAAGCATTTTGCACATAAATTTCTTCTGCCGTAGAAACCACGCGAACTGAGGTGGATACGCTTAAAACTAAACAAACCAGCATGCACGGAGTGTATCCTGACCTCTCGGCCCGCACAGATACCATCCGCAATATCCTGTGTAAGATACTTTAAAAACAACTTCAACTCGAATCTGAATGTAGCACGACTTAGAAGGGAGAAGCATGAGAGAGAATTTACAACTACACAGACTTCCAGAGGGACCTGAGGGACTTCTTATTTCCAGTTTTATACAAGCACTCTCTAGAAACAGTCAAAACGTTAATGTGGATGAACCCTGACACCTTAAATGAGTTAATCGGGCATTAGGGCCCAAAACAGCACAAGGTGCCAGACCACAATCGATAGTGAAGCAATTCCTCAGCTAGGTCACAAAAGAAGAAAGTACTTTTGGAAGTGTGGTTGAAAAAAAAACATTGTGAGAAGACCGTTGCTTATGTTTTTGATTAAGACTGTTTACCTTCAGTACAGACACAGAGACTGGCTTTTAGTCCCTACCTTCAGGCACTTCACCAAGCAGGGCTAAAGTTTCAGATTCCTTTCACAGCAAAGCTGCAAGTTCACTACCCCAATGGCATTATTTTGTACGACACGGTGGAGGACGCACATGCAGAAATGCAACAACAGGGCCTTACTGTACCCCCCCCACAACCACCACCTCCCATACAACGTGGTGAATGAGCTTCATTTCTAGATCGGCCACAGACTCGGCCTGCGGAGTGCAGATCCACGCTGCCACAATCACTGGCAGATGCCAAGCACCCGGACACTCAACAGGGTATAAAAGACCTGGTACAGCATTTTCAGCATACCCCTAGCATTTTTTTTTTTTTTTTTCAATTGAGATACTGTACAGGAGGAAACCAGCAGGCCCCATACAAGACCCGTAATGGGCAGTGGTCTCAGTGATTTATAGATCTATGGTAGCATCCTGCTCAGGAGCCTACAAAAACCTACAGGTGGCTGTTAGAGGGGGTAGACAGCTTAGCTGGGAAGAAGATGAGGGCACATTTTAATTGGCATCCAGGATTGACGGGAGGGGCTATCTTGATTGGGGCGACCACAGCATACACTCTCAAATCCCCACCGGATTAGTATGGGAGCCTGGTGAAGCACAGGGATGCAGACTGCCTTGTAATGGTAGCCCTGCTGTAACCAGAGGACGGCAGTTCTGAACCAGACTGTACCTAGCTGAATTGTTCACCTGTTGGGAAGCGATGAGTAGCACTGTTGCACAGAAGGTTAAACTAGACAGCGTTAACCAGACAGTTGTAGTGGTGCCATTACATCTTTAGCCAGTAGTACAGGTTGGGGCTGGTTGGATGGAACCCTCCTGCGGGGAGGGTCAGACGCTTGTAGTTACACCATTTATCTAGTAGAACACTGTTTATTGCAAGCCCTTTAATTCCACTGATTTGTAACGTGACTCTGGGAGCACTATTTTTGTTGCTGTATGGGGAATAATCTCTGGTGAGGTCTCCTTTACAAAGATTTCTCTGTGTCAGGGGCCCAGGACTTGCCTGAACTACCCCCTCCAATGTTACTTAACCACCAGATGGATAGGAGTTTTAACATGAAAAAAACCTCCCTCCATTGGAGGTCACAGACTTTGTGTTTAGTGTTTTTTTGTTTGTTTGTTTGTTTTGTTTGTTTGTTTGCCGGGGCAACGAGAGTGCAGGATCAACCAGATATAATTTCAGATAAATGAGAAGTGAGTAAGTTCACTTTTACTTTTTTCTATTGCATCTGCTAATGGGGCCCCACTTCACATGGAGGTGGGACCCGACTGTACATGGACATTTCCCTTTAATTTGCCGAATTTATATTCCATAGCAGCCCAACTGAGAATTTTGTTCTTGGTTGATGCCCACCTACAAGGTGCACTGGAAAACAGTAGAATTTATTGTGAATGACCTTCTTGATATTGATAAGTAGCTCTTACAAATCCAGTAGCCATAACCCCTCTTTCTAATTTTACGAGACCGCTATCCATTATGAATTTGAAGACCGTGCTGTACTAAATCCTGGCCCAGACTTGTCTCAGTGTGGCTACATTATGTGGCTTATGACAAGGCCTTTCCACACAGTTCCTTGGATGTGGCACTCCAAACCTTGGGGGACGAGAGGTCTGAAATATAAGTATTAATTTTATACTAAGCAAGGTTTCTGCCCTTTTTGTAGATTTACAGAGATAATTTGACCTTCCCAGAATGGACCATTTTAAGTATTTACAAATTGGATCCTACCATATGGGACTAAGCCATAAGTGTAAACCGTTACCAGATAAGACCCCTATCGTACGTAAACTCTTGAAGGATCATCAAAAGGTATAATGTGGTCACTTTTGATAGGTAATATATACAAGGGTCTCACAGACCTGACCCCTGATTCTGTGGTATCACTTCTGGGAAGGTGGAATGTGGAACTGCACTCCAACCGCACCTTAGAGCACTGGATTATAAACTTGCATCGCCTAATCGCTGGCTCACTTTCTCAACACATTGGAGAGATTTCTCCTGGAACTGTTGGAGATATTTTTGAACACCAGAAATTCAGGCCAAATATATGGCCCCCAGAAGGGGAGATGCTCGAGGGGCTGTGGAAAGAACACTGCTAAATGCATATCCTTTGGGTTTGTCCAGCCTTAATTCTTGGCAAGAGATCCACAGCACCCAAACAGTAGTCACAGACTAGGATTTACTCCTCCTCTAATCTTGCATTCAATCCCGCCAGGAGTACGAGGTTGCAAATAGAAACTGTCAATATTAATCCTAGCAGCCAAGAAGGTAATGTTTACAGAAAACCATCCCAGCTCAAATTCAGTGACTAACCAGGGTTAAATAACGTACATAGAATGGAAATTCTGTTGGACACTAATTGGGGTAAATAGCTAACAAGCGAGGAGTTCTGATGTAGATGGGTGTTTTATCAGTTGGAGACAGACCCAGAATTTGTCCCATAGCCACGTGGGTGAGATTGAGGTCTAAGATGTTGGGTTTATATATAATTATGAAAGCCTGTTTCCTCCTTGAGGGAATCAGTTGTGAAAAGAAGGTCTCTTATCTCTGAGATACCTGTGCAAAAATATCAGTAACTGTACCCTGCTATGCATTTACTTAAGTAACAACATCCAAGCCTATTGGGTACTGTCTTGTATCTGGGTGTATTCTCTGTACTACCATAAAAAAAAATCTGAGATGTCTGTACTCTACTAATAGGGGATTGACAGTGGCTAGAATCAGCAGCATACAGGGTAGCCAGGGGTAGAATTTATGGGCAAAAAAGTGGGATTCTTGGCAGAATACCAGGATCAGAATTTTGTTGTTCCACTAACTCCTTTGAGCATTCAACCTCTAAACTCTGGAATACCCTACCAGACGACCTACACTCAGCTGGTTCCTTAGCCACTTTTCGCAAGTGTCCAAAAACACCTCTATGTGCAGCACCAATGTACCTGCTAGTTGTTGCATGTAGTTCTAGCGCTTGCTCCCTAACCCTCTACTGTACTCAACTCCGCCAGACATTTACTGTAACCGTACCCTATGAAGTTGTTCAGCCCTGGTTGTCTCCACTGTATGAATGTAACCTGCTGTAAATAGCAACTGATTGCTGCTGTTATGACTTTACCTTTCAAATGTATTCTCCTTCTGTACCACTTGTTATGATATCTGCTCTACCTACATGTAACTAATTCCGGGTTACCCCTGAAAAAGGGACCTCTGGTTCCAGTGGGCCTACCCAGTTACTAAAATGAAATAAATTTGATATTCTGCCCAGTTTTCATAGGATTTAACAGGTTTGCAGGCAGAAATTTTAAAATGGACTGATTTTTATTCCCCCTTAAATATTCCCAAAAAAAAAAATACTGGAAAAATGGGAATATTAGTTTGTCTCTCTCATTCATCTAGATCATTAGTTCTCAGACTTGTGATAGTGAGCCTCCCCAAAGCCATGGAAAAGATATTGAGCCTCCCCAGACATTAAAATAATAATGGGCCTCCATAGAAAGATATCATACTTTGCACAGTACCTCAGAAGTGAAGTGAAACTCCATTGAATAGTTGGCTCTCATTTTATTCAGCTTATTGTAACCCACCACCACTACCCCTTCCCCAGGCCAGCCTACTTGCTCTGCTATTTTGACTTTCCGGCTGTGTTGCTTGCTGCAATACCTTGATGGGTCAGACTGCTTTCTTGGTTTCCCCTCTATCTGGAATACTTCCTATCCAGTTCTGCCTCACTCCCTCTGTCTCTGCTCTTAAGCAGCTTCTCAGGGATCTTCTTGCTCCCTCCTGATCTTGCTCCTAGTACTTCTCTGCTTAACCCTTGTATTTTGGCTGTTTTGCTACCAGTCTAATTCATCAGTTGTTACCACTCATTATTTGTTCATTGTTCCCATTTATTTGCAGTATTGTTCATTTTGTATTGCTTGACTGTTTTGCAGTTGCCTTTTAAATTGTGCAGTATTCACTCCCTACATTTTCCTGGGTACACCTGAAATGAGCCTTGGCTCAGTGTGCCTTTTCTCGTCACCAATTTGTAAATAAATACATCAATTCACCTGCTATTATCGTTTTTCAGTTTGCCGTATCTCTTCACATAAAATATCTAAAACTCAATTTAAATTCAGTAATTTTTTTTTCCAGACTTGCTTGAGCCTCCCCTGGAACAGGTTGGGGCCATGACATGATCTTAGGCTGCCTGCCCTCCACCATGGACCCTGGTGCTGGCCAGCCAGTGGATCCAGGCCTGATGTGGCCATGTTCTGCCCCCTAGCCCCCTCACCCCGGATTCTGGCGTGAAGTGGACTGTTCTTGTGGTCTAAGTGCCACCCTAAGTGGTTGGATTTACTATGAGAGACTGAAACTCCAAATACCGTGTGTCTGGATCCCAAGACTGAACCCCTTGAAACTCTGAATCCCGACACTCGGTAATTGCCCATGGCAGAGGTAGTTTCCATGTTCCATGCTTTGTCCCCCCCAACCACTCACAGTGCTGGGGACTGTGTCCCCTGCGTCCCCCCGTCTTAATATAACAAACTCCGCTGCAGGCAATTACAGAGTGTTGGGATTCCCAGTTTTGGGCACTCAGTCTTGGGATCCTGACGCTCTGTATTTGGGGTTTGTCTTTTGTAGTGATACCACAGATTTTGGCTTGCCTTTTCCCCCAGTAAATTTGGGCCCCTCCTAGCATGGAACATGGCCTGATGTAGCCATGGCCTGCCCCCCCCCCGCCCAGTGGCTGCTGGCCTGATGTGGACCTGTCTTGCCTCCCCCTAGCAGAAGTGGAGGACTCGGAACCTCCACCTATGCCGGGGTGAGCAGGTGGCATATGTAGAAAGACTAAAAGACCCCCTTAGTTATGAATTGTAATGCTACATGGCCTATATGGCAGTTTTGTGGGACCGACGGTAGTGATGTAGCATAAACAGACATGCCACTCTTTAAATTAAAAGAAGAAAAATCTGTGCTGGGTGGCAAACTCCCCACCCCTTTCCTTTATTAAAAAAAAAAAAAAGGCAAAGCAAGCTGTTTAGGTTTTTGCTAGATGGGACGGAGGCTCTGTCCCCACACCGCGCGTTATTTTTTTAAGTTTTAAATCGTCTCCCACAGTGTTACGCTAAGAAACTAATGTAGTAGCCTGTCCCCTTCCCTTGCATTTGGTATTCTGGAAGACCTTATGGCAGGGTCCTTAGTCCTCCATATTCACCCCCTCTCCACTCCATGGGTTCTGGTCCTAGCCTGCCCCCTCCCCATGGATCCTGGACTGCCCCCCAATGGATTCTGGCCTGATGTGGACCTGTTCTGGCTGTCCTCTCTCCATTGAACGGACCTGCCTCCCCTTCAGTGGATCCTTGCCTGGTATGGCTTTGGCTTGCTTTGCATTCCACGCCCCCCCCCACCAAGTATATATGCCAAGGTGGGCAGGAGTGAGATCACTGCCAACCTGGAAATGCTCTCCCAGAGAAGCAGAAACTGGTCTTACTCCTCCTCCTCCTCCTCCTCCATCCAGCCCCTACTCTGTGCTGCCAGGTAATCCTGTTCTGCTGCTCCCAGCATGATGGTCACGTTTTTGATGCCTTGAGCAGTGCTGCCTGTGCCGCACCTGTGCAGGTCAGCACATATTAAATCAAAACACCAGAGGTGCGATTATTAGAAAGTGCTTTTGTGTACGCAACAGATGTGTAGAAATGTTGAAAGTGGAGTTAAAATGCAGTAGTCAGTGTCATCAATAATAAGAGTGCAAGACACAGTGCACGTCCTGCTCTTTTCTGTCTCCACCACATATGCTTCCACTCTTTCATTTAGTTCAAGCTAAGTGGCAGCCAAACCATGAGGAGACACAGTCCTAATGCTGGAAGGGGGGAGATTTAGGAGAGGTGTTAGGAAGCAATTCTTCATGAAGAGGGTGGTGGCCAAATGGAATGTGCTGCTGGAAGAGGTGGTCTTGGTAGTCTAAGCAGCTTCCAGAGAGGCTGGGATTGGCATAGGGGAAAATATGGAGCTTGGAAGGGGCAGATGAAGTGTTAAGGGGAGAATGGGGGCAAGGCCAGTAGCCTAAACTGAAGACCCTGCGATAACCAGCAGGATGGATAAACTGAATGGCCTTCTTTGCTGGCTTCTTCATAGTGCATGGTGCTGCCAATATTGTGCACATGTAGTAAATGTACTTTAAACTTGCAGGGTGGGAAATTCATACATTCTTAAAATCAGAAAGTGGTAGTAAATTGGGCAAAACTGGGAGTAAAATACTCCCATATCTGTTCCCCTGTAAGATCGGATTTTGTAGATCTGTTCAGAGCTGGCGAGCAGTGAACTGACTGGTAATAGTCCAGCACTTTACCCTCCCACTCTGAAGTGGAGATTAGCCAGCCAGTTGGGGAACATTCAGCAGTATTCTCAGACTTGTGGGTAACTAAAGAGAGACTGTTCAAATGGAGGCAGAACAAACAAATCATTCGGGAACAGTGCCACCTGTTAGCCAGGAAGTGGTACTACATCGGCAGGACAAAAGAAGAAAAAGATGAAGAAAAGACCTGGTACTCCTGGTGAATTACTGAGGCCTAGATTTTGGTTTTCCAGCATGAAAAGTGGTATGCAAAATGAACCAGAATACCACTAACCTAGAGTCCTGGCAACATGTGTGAAAACACACACAAGATAGAAAATGTACTTGGATATTTTTTATGGGCTTACTGGGTCAACAAAATTCAATAAATAAATGTTGTCTATGCTCTACTCAGAGTTGTAGATACAACCAGAGTTTTCAACCAAAGGCAAGGAGGTGGCAAATGAAATGATGTATTTGGAGGAGCTTCCTCTAACATGCAATACACAGCTAACCATTTGATCATGGCCCAGCCCCTTCTGGGTATATCTGCTTAGAGTCCCCTTTATCATCGGTGACTGTGACACCACAACTTACCAAGAAGGGCTGCTGCTCGACTGGTCACTTGCAGTATTACATTGAATGAGGCCACAGTGGTGATGCATCGTAAGAGGGCTAACAAAGAGCTGTGTTTATATCAACCTACATGTAACGTACTACTCTTCACGTCACACCTAATATTTTCCATTAGAAAACCACCTAATTGGGTAGGAAAAGTCAAATACTTCAGAAAAAAAGTAACCATTGGCTAGATTTTAAAAATGAATCCTATGTGTATTTTTTTAATTTTTTATATTTTTTCGCATGCTATTTGTTGGAGCTAATAAAAAGTTTCTTTGGTGTACCGCAAAACTGTGTAGATTTTTCATCATTGCTTTTCTGGTCTCTCCGGCCCATTTATATCATTTTAGTCCTTAGTCTCAAGTTATGTCTACCCCTAGCCCATTATGAAAAGTTTTTCTATTAAAAAAAAAAATATACACACACACATACACAAGGCATTCTGTTTACTTTCTGGTCTCACCACCGTTTTCTACCTGCTAAAAAATGACATCATGCCGTTTCCCATGAAATGTTGTGATTGAGCACTCAGGCCGGAGACAACAGTGACAAAAACACGATCTAGTGTTGCGCTCCAACATTTTTTGAATAAAGAACATTTTGTTCTAAATCTAAATTAGTAGTTAACACAATACATTTTGTCGCTTCCATAGATGGTCAGATGGTTCGGGCTGTTCTCACCGTTAGCTGGTGCGGATTGCAACAATCTGAGAAAAGTAGCACTCAAAAAATGTTTTATTTCCACTGATCTTTAACAAAAAAATTGAAATTTAAACCCTTCTCACAACACTGAATATCTTGTGTTTGTAGAGATGTGGTAACATACATAAAAGTACAGCTGTGTTCTGTGTGTTGAACCTGTAAGAAAATTTTTCCCCCTAAACCAGCAGCTTTTTAAAAGCTGGTTCCAGTTGCTCTTCCATGTTTACTGGCCTTTTGATTTCTGATGTACATGTTTTTGGTCAGTGCAGGTTTTTTTTTTCTCGTATTTTTGCCCTGGGTGGGGGAGACTCCCCGTATTGGCTTGGTCTCAGTGCTCACCAGGATCCAGATGTCATGAGGCTTATGCTGAGGTGTTTGCCTTGTGCAATGTCCTTGGCGCACAAGGGGGTGTGTTCCCGCCCCTGATGTGCAGAGGTCCGCAGCTCTGTCCGACAAGGCCAAGCTGCATGGTCCCAGACTGCTGTCTTCTCTCTTCCCCTTCCCTAGCCTATGCTAGGAGTTGGTAGGTGCTGGGGCATCCATGCCGCAGGCAGTAGTACTCCTGCCGTGCCATTGGGCCACCTCTGTCAGTATAGTTTTAGAATTTTTTATATAGGCTGTGCTTATTCAACCAATCGGCATCAAGATTTACCAACATGTGAAGGATGTCTTGTTAAAATCAGGAGATGTCCTCATGTGCAGGTTTCTGAAAGTGGACGGTCCCATTTTTATGAGGGAATTTTCAAAATATTGGTTTTAATCTTAAAAATTAGATGATGCATATTAAGGATGCCAAGTCTCTCTACACTTTCAAAGAATGTTGGCTGTTTAGTTTCTTGGATGTTGGAACTGCTCACCAGTTATTTTTAGTTTTTTATTTTACCAGGGGGGAGAGAGACACTAAGCTGAAAGCTTGTTTACAGGTGCGACCTGGGAGCACAAGGAAGTTGTGACTTGCTCAGGGTCACACAATATGCAAGTTGGGGGCTGTGGGATTCAAACCCAGATCTCCAGGCTTGTAGCTTAGAGCCTTAAACCACTGCGCTATACTGCCGTCTCTTGTAGTACTAAAATGGTCTGTTACCTGAGTGTGTGTGTGGGGGGGGATGAATGTACACGATGGAATGGCAAAAGAATGTGAACACATACTGGATTTGCAGCTTCTACTAAAAACACAAATGTTTAGGTTAAAGGCAGCTCTTTGATTGACTGTCTAACACTTGAGTAAGCTCTTGAAGAATAGATGTTTCATCTAAATGAAGCTAACCTTGTGTGCTAGTTAATAAAAAGTAATAACTGGCTTTATATGTTAGTTTGGTCTGTGGATTAGGTAGTTTTTATTATTTTTGTACAGTGCTTACTTTTTCTAATAGTTGTTTGTTCATATTTAGCACATACTACCTATGATGGAGACAAGGAGTCCGAGGGTGAAGATGAGGAGGATGATGGTGGAAATCCATCTGAAGACCTGAAGAAGGTTAGCAAGATTTACAGTGCCAGCAGGATTCATTATTCCTCACTTCTAATGTCAGCTCAGGGTCACAAGTTCAATGTTGACTCCTGATTCTGTTCTCCTTTGTGTCCTATCTGCTGAGACTCTCAAGCCCTGCCAAGCCATAGACTCTGATACTTTTCTCTGGAACAGTCTTGAATTACCCCAATTAACCCTGGTTTTAGAGTAATGGGACCTCTTCTGGGGTCAGGGTATCTGCTCCTTGGTTGAGGATGAGGTAGCGATGAGCAGGAGGAGGAAAAATTGGATTTTGGATATGGGCTGCAGGTGGGCTCTAGCAAGAGAGTTGGCTTGTGAGAGTGAGTTTCTGACTCTGGCAAGATCCCAGTTTTTGTTGATGGCAGCGGCACATCTGTGTTTGAGCGCCGAGCATACCTTCTCCCTAATCTCAAAGTGCTCCTGTTGGCATTGTCCCTGTTGATCACACAGGTGGCAATAGTGCAGTGGGAATTGCATAAAACAAAAGATCTCTGTGATGGAACACAAATAACATCAGAACAAAAGGCGCAGAAAGAGATGGCCTCACCAGCTGTCCTAAGCAGTCATGTAGGCATGGAAAGCAATAAGACAGTTGAACAGAATCATGTCTTTATTAAAACAAACGAGCCGCATTCACAGATTTGAGTTGTGGAAGAAAGTTGCTCACTACAAGGCCCAAACATTTCTGAACTTGTTGACTAACCTTCCAGAGGAAGAGGAGACCACTCGATTCTGATCCTCCTCCTCCTTCTCCTCCTCTCTTGGCCTGCTTTTATACCACACTCTTGGAGGTGTGAACCCTCCAGCATAGCAGGCAACAATTGCTGCTAATACACTATCGGGCTGGCCCCATAGATTTGTAATCGTAGAGCAGCAGTAATCTGTGGGAACTGTATTTTTGTAGGTTCATTTTGTACCATATTTGTGACAGTTTCTCAGAACAGGCCTCCTAAACCTTCTATTTGCACCAGGTAATTTAAAGATCTTGGATGCTTCCTAAAGAGGATTACTTAAAGATGTGCTGCAGAGCACTCTTATGATTTGAGTGTGTCCTCATGTTTTTTCATACCAAAGTTGAATAATGCTCCTTTAAAGAGCACCTTTCCCATAATTCATTTCAGTTTCGAAAAGATTAAAGACGGAGCTACCTTTCCTCATGGGGAGCGCCTCCTTCAGGCTGTTTGCGCTTTTTAAAATTCAGCCCCAAAAGACAGGAAGGTATCATAATTTATCCCCAAGGGGTTTGCCGCAAGATCCCTCTCCACTTCCTGCTTTGCCAGTCTGCCCCACGCTGTGTTTTTTGTTGTTTTTTTTGGATGTCATTCTAGGTCAAGCGTGGGGGCATGCTCCATTCACGTGAATGGAGCGTCTTTGTCAAATGTAATTTCCCATTTGTAAATTGGGTTTTGGTACTTATTGATACCAGGGTTACAACTGGGAAATTACATTTGAAAAAGATGCTGCATTCCAGTGAATGGAAGGCGCCCGTGCTAGCATAATGACATCACCAAAACTGAAACATGGGGTGCAGCGAGAGTCAGGAAGTGGAGATGGATCTGCAGCCAGTCCTTGGACAATAGATCCTTCCACTGAGGGTCTGAATTAAAAGCTTCAGTGCCCTGGAGAAGCTTCCCATGAGGTAAGGGGGATCCTACTTTAATCTTTATTTAATTGAAAAATCAGATATAGAGATAGCTAGATAGCTAAATAGATATATATATACAGTGGCGTGAAAAAGTATTTGCCCCCTTCCTGATTTTCTCTATTATTGCATATTTGTCACACTGGATGTTTTCAGGTCTTTAGACAAAATATAATATTAGATAAAGGGAACCTGAGTGAACAAATAACACTTTTTTCTACTTATTTCATTTATTTAATGAAAAAGTTAACCAACACCAACGGGCACTGTGTGAAAAGTAATTGCCCCTAGTTAAATCAACCCAATTAAAGGGATAATTAGAGTCAGCTGATTGAACACAGCCAGGCTTGATTACAGCCAGCCCTGCTCAATATAAATCTCACTTATTTTGACCCTTACCATCAGAGTCACGTTGCCAGCACAAAGATTCAACAAGCACATTATGCCATGATCAAAGGAAGTTCCTGAAAGATCAGAAAAAATGTGTTGCCCTCTATCAGTCTGGAAAGGGTTACAAAGCTATTTCTAAGGCTCTGGGACTCCATCGAACCACAGTGAGGCCATAATCTCCAAATGGAGAACACTTGGAACAGTAGTGAATCTTCCCAGGAGTGGGTGGCCTGCCAAAATTACTCCAAGGGCAGGCGTAAAATCATTCAGGAAGTCTCAAAGGATCCTAAACAACATCCAAAGAACTGCAGGCTTCTCTGCCTCAGCTAAGGTCAGTGTTCACGACTCCACAATCAGAAAGAGACTGGGCAAAAATGGGCTTCATGTGAGGTAGCAAAGCGGAAACCACTGCTAACCAAGAAGAACATAAATACTAGTCTCTCATTTGCCAAGAACACCTGGATGATCCACAAGCCTTTTGGGAAAATGTTCTATGGACAGATGAGTCCAAAGTGGAACTTTTGGATGACATGGATCCCATAATGTCTCCGTAAAGCAAACACAGCATTCCACAGTAAGAACACCATACCAACAGTCAAACATGGTGGTGATAGTGTGATGGTGTGGGATGCTTTGCCCTAAGGACCTGGATGACTTGCCATAATTAAAGGAACCATGAATTCTGCTCTGTACCAGAAAATTCTTAAGGAGAATGTCCGGTCATCCTTCCGTCAGCTGAAGCTGAAGCGTAGTTGGGCCATGCAGTAAGACAATGATCCAAAACACAAAAGCAAGTCCACATCAGAATGGCTAAAAAGAAGTAAAATTAAAGTTTTGGAGTGGCCTAGTCAAAGTCCAGACTTAAACCCAATAGAGATGCTGTGGCAGGACCTGAAACAAGCAGGTCATGCTCGAAAACCTACCAAATTTTACTGAATTAAAGCAGTTCTGTGAGGAAGAGTGGGTTAAAATTCCTCCACAGCGATGTGAAAGACTAATATTGAATTATAGGAAGTGTTTGGTTGCAGTCATTGCAGCTAAATGTGGCATAACCAGTTATTAAGTGTAAGGGGCAGTACTTTTCACACAGTGCCAGTTGGTGTTGGTTAACTTTTTTCATTAAATAAGTGAAATTAAAAAAAGTGTTATTTGTTCACTCAGGTTCCTTTATCTAATATTACATTTTCTAAAGACTGAAAACATCCAGTGTGACAAATATGCAATAATGAGAAAATCAGGAAGGGGCAAAATACTTTTCACGCCACTGTATATATGATTTTTATAATGTGCAACTCCCCAAAAAAATCAGTAAGAGAAAGTCCCCCCCGTCCCCTGTTGTGCACTGACCGGTCCCCATCTTTTGGTCTCTCCAGCCCTGCCACTTTGGCGTCCTCTAAGACCTACCTTTTTCTGGCTTATTCTCTCTCTTCTCCCCCCCCCCGTGGGGTCAGCAGGGTTCCCCAATCCTCACCGGATACAGAATCTGGTTAGCTTGGACAGTACCTGAATAGCTGGGTGCAGGGCCTGCAGAAGACCAGCTTCATATACCAGTCAGCACTGTGCTTTTCAGTGTTTTGTGCTCCTTTGGAGGTGTGGATGTGCTGTGCCATCACGACGCATACTCAGCGACATGTGTTGGCGTCCGCCACACCTCCCATGTGCCTAATGGTCTGGCATGCCCAACCCTTGGCCTCCCAGTGTCAGGCGAGTGGTGGGATCTTTGTCCCCCAACCCCCTGGAGGAGAGCAGTCTGGACGTGCACTCCTCCTACCTGAGTGGCCCTCTGACTCTGTGTTCATTCCCAAACTCAATTTATCGGCGTAGCAGGCAGTAGTGCTGCCAGCCAGCCGCTAGGGACTGGCTGCTTTTTCTGTGAGCGGGGTCCTGTCATGGTTGAGTGCCACTTGCAAAGGAATGGGTGCAGATATGACAAATACAGTGCGACTTGTATATAAAACCTTAGTTGATCTGTGAGACTAAACGTATAGTGCTGGCCAGCCAAATGTCTTCTCACAGTGGTGTTTCCATTGAGACTTAAGCTGTTTTGTGTGGCAGTTTGGGTTGTCTTGAACATGCATATTTCTAAATGCAGTTTGAACCATCATTTCCACACAGAAGACTTTGGATGCAGCTGAATGGTTTGGGTTATCTGCAGGAGAATGTACAGTTAGAAGCAGAGGAATGCTACTGGTTGCTGACTTTTTTTCCCCTCCCCCTTCAGGAAATTATGGTGGGTGTGCAATACCAGGCAGAAATTCCTCCTTGTCACCACAAGCACATTGAATATGATCAGGGTGAGTTCTTGTAGATATTTTTCTCCTGGTGTGAGGTAGGACTTTACACCACCATTTTGCTTTTTGATGATTAGTAAATTGGGCAGTAAAGGATTTTATCATATTTATTTACTTATAATTTTTTGTTTTGTTCTAAGTAGGGTACGGAAATGAAGACCAGTTACTTTGGAGTCCTGGTGTACTTCCACCAAGTAAAGTTGAGGAGTTTCTACATGAAGCAGCAGTAAGAACGGGAATGGTGAAAGGGGATGGGGGGACTCCTCATAGAGTACACGTGAGGGACAACGAACAAGTAAGTATGGTTATTATTTAGAGTTACAAAGTCACTTTTATAAAGCATTTATATCGGTTTGCCTTCTTTTGAAAAAGTGGAATGCGTATTTAAAGCAGCTGTGCTGGTTAACTATCACTTCCCAGATTTTTGCATTGCCTGGTAGTTTAGAAATTCCAGTTTTACTTTTGATACTTTTTACTGTTTTCAGATAATTGTTTTTGTTGTGTGGATCTATGGGGAAATATGGCAGTCCCCATAGTTTCTGTTTTACGCCTTTTTACCTTGTTTGGTCGTACGAACAGTATGCAGGCAAAAGGGGGTGGCACATGCTTGGTACATTAGACAAAATAACCAGTGAGAGAGTGGGGTAGTCCCATTTTCCCTTCGGATCTAGTGTGGCGCACATGGCAAAGTTCTGTGCTAAACTGTCAGAAAAGAGTAAGAATCTAAATCAAAGAATTGGAATGAAAAACTTAAAGGTTAATTTGTTGCAGGGCTTGTCTGACAGTATAGATAAAAACATTTTTATTAGTACTGCTGCATTGAAATTGAGCAGGAAATGGGAATCTTTCTTTGTGGTACTGTAAATATTGGCTGGGGTTATTTTAGGCCAGTGGACAAAATGTTTCATCCACTAGGAAAAAATCCACTGGCTCCAAAGTCATTCTAGTGATTCAGCTGGTATACAGTGAAAGCCAGCAGGGTTCATTAAAGGAAGAGTTTACTGCTTGATGCAAAAGTTGCCAATAATTACCAATGGCTGTTTTGCCCTTTCATGGATTTGAATTTTGCTAATAAATAGTTACAACCACTCCCAGCTATTATTTTTGTAGCTAAAAAGTAGATGCACAAACATGAAGTTCCCTCCTTACCTGTATGGGACTCCTTACTTGTCATTGCTACAGTGTTTCAGTAAGCCCCCCAAGAAAGGGAAGGGCTTGTAATTTGTATTTAAGGTGCAGGCCACTTGAGTCCATTCACTTTCTTATTCGCTGCTCTGCCCCTGTGTGCAGACATTTTCTGATGTCTGTAAATGGAGTGCATGATATTTGAACAAATTCATGACATGAAATCTGTCACTGCATTTTTAAGGCCCAGAAAAGAGTCATTTAACTCTAGGTGGATTCCCTTTTTTGATTTTATCAGAGGGGGGTTGGGGGTGGAATAGAGGGAAGTCCCACTTTGAATCAATTGTTGTAAATATATGTTGGTAGTATGGCCTAGAGGTTAGAACGGTGAGCTGTAAATGAGCTTGCTGCATCCAGCAGACCAGGGTTTGATTCCCACAACCTCCACTTGTATATTGTGCGACTCTGTGCACGTCACTCAACCTCCCCAGTGCTTCCAGGTCGACCCTGAAAACAGGCACTTGTGCCTAGTGCATGGTATTAAATAAGCTGAAAAACCTGATTAACATTTTTTTTTTTTTTTTTTTACTTGAAAGTACTAGTCAGCTGTGAAAATGCATGGCACTTAGCACAGAACGATTAGCAAAATTTAAAATGTATACATTGTTTTTATTTCTTTGGTCTATTCTGCCATGGACTTACTCGGAAGGTTTGCAGTGCACTGCTCTGCGTGTCTGGAAATGCTTAGCATCACCTTCTGCTTTGCATAGCATTTTGGGATGCTGTATCAGATATTTAATACCCTGCTAGTGGGCTTTACCAAAGACTAAAAACAAATATAGGGCATATGACAGAGGTCTGAGGAAATAAAGTATTCGAGGAACCACCACGCTTGAATACACTCCATCAGGGAGCATAGAACAATATTGTAGACCGCAAATGTTAGCCTAAAAAAACACATCTGAATTTCTGTTGGCGAAGCCAGTTAAGGAGGGTAGTGACTGTTACTTGCCCCCAGTAGTGTTATTCTTCCTCCTTTGTTTTTAGATATAGTTCAGTGGGTGTATTAATTTGCTTGCTTGGAATATGGACTTTGGATAGAAGCAGATACCAGTGCAAAGGAACTGCAAGCTTTATGTTTGGGACATGTAAAGGAAATCAAAGGCTTGGTTAGCTTTATTATGTTGATATGCAGATGTATGCCCTCTTCTGTGAGGCATGGATCAAGATGTGTGTATTTGTTCTGCCTGGCATAATTCTTTGTTTTATTAGCTGTACTGCTGCTCAATAAACTCAAGTTAAAAATAAATAAATAAATGGAGAGTGGGGGGAGCACCATTCAGAGTGTCTTTCGAAATTCTTGTTTCCCAGTTTTAAATCCACGTTTGCTAAAAATCCAAGCCAGGATTCAACTAATGAGCACCTTTTTAGTTGAACCATGGCTTCCATTTTTGCAAAAGGCAGTTTAAAGTTGGGGAAGTAAGCATTGCAGAATACGCTCCATAGTGCTGAATGGAGCATGCTTGCACGCTTCATTTATTGTTTTATTTTTTTTAAACTTCATTTATTGATGCAGTCGGAAAACGACAGAGTGCAGGGGCAAAGTGACATTTTTTTTAATTTTTTTTTATTTTATTTTAGCTTTTGTTGACCGGGTAAGTGCACTAGACAATTCCTGCCTATTTTCAGGCACGACCCGGGGGAGGGGGATACAGATGAAGGCCAACTGACCTTGAACCAGATTAAGCTGTTGGTGGTATTTTTAGTGAATGAGGAAATTTGGCCAGGACACGGGAAATTCCCTACTCTTTCGATAAGTGCCATGGGATCTTTAACATCCACCTGAACTACCACCAATCAGGCAGATGGGACCTCGGTTTAACGTCTCATCCGAAAGACGGCACCTCAGAAATGCAGCACCCCTCTCATGCTGCATTACAGTGTCAGTACTGGGATATTAACCCAAGTGCCAGATGTGGGAACTGAACCCACAGCCCTCTGATCTCCCGGCCTCAGAGGCGAGTGTGCTACCTACTGAGCCACTGACACTGCAGGTAAGAGGAAGAGATCGAGTGGCCAGCTCCTCATGAGCAAATTACAATCCCTTTCGTGGGGGGGCGCTTATTTAAAAATTGTAACATTGACAAGGAAGGACTCTGTGCCTGCTCTTGGGCCCCCTATGTGGCATGTTGACTTGAAAAAGTTGTGTAATAAAGATTATATTGACAAGAAGCTAATTTCTAAGCTGCTCCTCCATGCTCCTCGCATGTTAAACGATAGTCCTGGTCCCATTCTTGTTAGAGCAGTAGCATTTATGGGGCCTAAGGGAGGAAAGGAACAAAAAGTATGAGATGGCATGAAAAAAGTACAAGGGAGAAAAAGGCAAAGAAATAAGGGGACAGCCTGTGTCATGCCTATGTTGCTTGACAAATGCCCCTAGCCATTCCATTAGGTTACAGTAAGGTTTTATTTTATAGTCTACATGCAAACTAAATGCTTCACCTTAGAAAATGTTAAACACCCATGGAGAATGTTGCAGTAGAGCAAAGTAGAGTGGTCATGCGGCAAAAACATGTAGAAGGGGAAGGCCTGCTGGTGCATTGGTAGTGCTACTGCTCGTGACGCCTGATGACCCAGGTTCTGGAACGAGCCTGAGTCAGAGGGCTGGCTGGGAGGAGGTGAGCGGAGCATCCCAAAGGACACTGTCTACCTTGGGAGGGGGAGGAACGACTGACTCTGCTGTGCTACTGCTGTCTGAATGACCATTGGGGGCAGTGCAAGTGGAACTGGGGGGAGGCCAGCGTGATCTGACATGCTATGCATAACAGGGGCTATTCTTGGCATCCCTCAAGGGCTGGGTTAGAAAATGGAAGAACAGGCCAGGCGCTGCAGGAGGACGTCCGCCCTTCACCGCAAGCCTTTCACCACTAACTGAGGCACTCTCTTCTGTACCAACTACCCAGTCTCTGAGGCTGGGGTCCCTCTCGATGGCCCCGTCCTCGAGGATAGGTCTTGGTGTCAAGGAGGAGAGGCAAGTCCTAGAGAAGGCACATGAGGGCTGGGTGAATGGTTGGACAGTTTTTTTTTTTTTGGGGCGGCTGGCAAAAGAAAAGCATACGAAATTAAAAATAAAAGAAAGTATAGAACTTGAGCAAAATGTTTATAACATCTACTAAAAAGGAATCTAGTAGTCAGCAGGGATAAAACATGATTAACCATGATCAATACAACAGATAAGAACAGACTTCAGTCCTGTTACTCTGCGATAACCTGACAGTAGACTCCATAATCCATGCTAATCAGCATGTCCTGATTGGGTAAGACTAGCACTGTAGAGTTCCTGTGAGGAACTGCTGGACAGTTTTGTGTTTCTCACAGACGCACTGCAGCTCTAGTTAGAGCTCAGTTAGTGTAATAGTTGTAATGGTATAGTGGTCAGGGGGTTTTTACTTTGAAATTACCGACCAGGATGTTCAACACCGAGGCCGTAGCGTAGCCCATGGTGTTTATTCCCTAGTGCCGATTATTACCTTGTAAACTCAGACCACTTTCCTGTTATTATAATACTGTATTAGTTTTATAATTCGTGTAATTGTTAAATAGGTTTCAGCACATTCTATCCTTTAAAAAAAAAAAAAAATTTTTTTTTGCTTTCTGCCAACCCCCTTTACTTTGTTGCGCATAGATATTGGATGAATTATCATTATTTGAGAAGTCGTCCTTAAGTTTTTTGAGACAATATTCTACCTTGGGACAAAATATAGTATTTTGTTCTTTGTGATTAACAAATATAAGCAAATTTGTTTTTTTGCTTTCCACCTGAAAGGGGATGGTGGTGGTGAAACATTTTGATTTCTGCTCCAGGACCATGAACAGAAAAAACAGATAATCAACCTTTATTTTTTTTCTGGTCTTAGTACATAACTGATGTTCTTTCTACATATTCTGATTGTGGTGCTTTTGCCAGGTTTTATGCATTTTTATTAAAATTTACGTTGTTCAGAAGTGCAGTAAATTTGTTGCATCCTGTAGGCACTATATGAACTTATGAAGACTAATTACAACCTCAAGGAAGCACTTGAAAGGTACTGCAGCAGTGGAAGAGTTCACCAAGGTAAGGAACTCTGCTGTATAAAGAGAAAAAGATTTTAATTGTTTCACCTCCCCTGGCAGTGTCCGGGAGGGGGGAAGCATACAAAAAACAAAATTAACCTTTTTTTTTCTTCCTCAAACTATCTGCAGAAGAAATGAGTGCATGGACGGAAGAAGAATGTCGCAACTTTGAGCATGCTCTCCTAATTTATGGGAAAGATTTTCATCTTATACAGAAAAATAAGGTAAGGACATTATTGTGTGGAACTCTGATATTTAAAGTAGTGTGTGTTTGTTTTGGTTTTTTTTTTGTTTGTTTTTTTTGGGAGGAGGAAATAGTGTGCAACCCCCAATAAAAAAACAAACAAAAAAAAAACTTCATTTAGACATGATTGCCATAAGTATTGTGAGAAGACACCCCCTCTGTCTGCCCTCTGTAACTGGTTGTTTTTCTTAGTGGTTTTAACCCTTTAATTACTGGGTGAATCTGAAAATTCAGTTAACATGGCAAATGATCGATTAGCAGCATAATAGTTCATTGTGATTTGATGCACTGGAGTTCTGCCGCATCAGTGGGCTTTGTAGTGACATAGTTATGTTTTGATCCTCCTGGAGCGTGTACGAGTCAGAATCTTTTATGCTCAACCTTATTCAAAATGACTGCTGTGAACTGAATTGGATAAAGTAGCATTTGTCCACTTTTTTGTTTCCTTGCAGATTTTAAAATGTTACTCCTGGGTCATTTTCCGTTTTTTCCTAAACCGAAGTCTCTTCATGTGTTAAGTTTGCATTTGGTTATCTGCTGTACTGAAAATAAAAACAAATATTTGTCAGATGTACCTTATTGGTTTTCATAAGCAATGCTGACAGGTTATGATGTGTTCTGTTTTTCTACACACTCATAGAATGAGTACAGCTGAGAAACTTGCATTACTTGAGTAAATTGGCTACAGTAATGCACACTGCATGAGTGGTTAAAATAGGAGGCAAACTGACCTTTAAATCTTAATAATCTCCCATTCGTTTAAAAAAGCAGATCTTTTAATCAGTTGTACTAGGAACTGTGACCTCCATTTTAATCCCAGTTTCCCCTAATCATGTTACGCAATATTGATTTTTCTAGCTTTAAATGTGTTCATGTTTAGATTATGTAGAACTATGACTGCAGTTTGGAATTCTTTGAAATGCTCAAAATAAAGTGAATAATTAATTCACGGACTACCAGGAACAATAAACGTGGATACTGGTTCATTGTGTGGACTACAGTTGTACTTGAGGGTCATTATCTTGAGTTCAAGCAAAAAATTAAATATTGTTTTGACCATAGGACCTCTTCTCCCCCCCCCTTCTTTTTTTCTTATTTACTGATGCCTGGTGTTCTGACACCTGTTCCCCTTCAGGGTGCTTTTCATAGTTGCTGCCCCTCTGGGTCTTCAGCACTGAACCCGTGTCATTAAGAGTCTGTGCATCTTACACCCTTATGCATCTTTCCCCTGTTGAAATCCTGACATGGCCATTGATATTGGGGGTGGAGGGGTGCCGCATTGCGTACTCACCCACGACCCTGATGCTCCCCACTAACTACAGGAGTTAGTCATACAGAGGGACAGGTGTCTTGCTGCCTTTGAGCCTGAGCAAGCATGCTGTTCTAGTGTGGGGTAAACCCTAGCTGTCTACGTGGTAGCGCAGTGCACTGCCACTGATGCCACAGCACCAGGTGACCACCAAGCCTCATCAAGAAATCGCTTCATAACTTAAATGTTCTATTTTCAGTATTATTCAAAATTGCCCTTTTGTAATATGTTCAGGAATTCTGTCATGTCCTCTGGCGATATAGACTTGGAAACAGACTTCCAGTCCCTGTGCCAGTGTTGACTGGGTGCATCACAGAAGTGCCTTGATTCGTCTCCAGGGCAAGTACCCCATATTATTTGGCCAAGGAGTAAATATTTAGTGTCCACTTTTGGAGAAAAGGTGTCCTTAGGTGGCTACACAAAAGTAGTGGGTGGAGGCATTTGAGCATATCTTCCATTATCCAGAAAAAAGCAGTCTCCATCCTCCGCCCATGCTTCTACAGTGTTAGTAAGGCATGAATTCTGAAAGGGAAGGTGCGAAAGAAAGGGAAAAAAAATTTTGCACTTCATCTTTTGTCTTTTAGCAGATGGGATAACACAAGCACCACTTGAGAATACATGGACTAGCAGCTTCATTGGCATTCGTATTACTTGATTCAGAGGTGCAGACTGCATAATGCATTCCCTTATTTATAAGTGCAGATTACAAATTGAAAAAAAAAAAACTTTAATTTTTATTCTTCAGCTAAAAACCTAGAAACGTAAAATTTGTCAGCAGATAAGTACCATTTGGCCCACCCAGTGTGCCCATTCAAACAACATGAAGTCTTGCTGTATTCTGACTATATGCAGTTAGCCCCAGCACTTGAACTGCCCCGGAGAGTAGAGAGTTAACTCTATGCAGAAGCATAGAACGTTGAGCTCGAGCTCGGTTTTCAAACCTCTGTCTCTAGCACTCTGAAGTGTAACCATCAGATTTTTTTTACTCCCCCTAACTGTGAAGTCGCTCCAGAGATCCTTCATGCACTTGGGTTTGGTATAGTTTAAATCTGTCTGTTTTATCCAACTGCTTCTTTATTTTCGGTCTTCCTACCTCTGTCTTGGAAACAGTAAGTGGTGATAGTAGGCAGTTTTATAGTAATTCTGGTGTTTCTTGTGGAAATTGTTTTGCCTTGTGTTCTTCTCCGGTCAGTCCGGTTTAGAACCGAAACCCATTATATTTGAGTTCTGTTAAGAAATTTTACTGTGGTTTGCGGTACTCATCGTTTCCTTTTAAAAAAAAAAAACAAAAAAAAAACGATTTTTCTGGATTTCTTTTTAACCGACCTGTGACACGGCTGGAACCGATCAGTTTTTAGTTGCCTAGCATAAAAGCTGGTAAGGGTAACTGTTTTAGTTTTCGGCATGTCTGACAAACAAAAAAAGAAAACCGGTCCCACCGGGTTTAAGCACTGTACCGAGTATAAGGAGGCCTTTGCTAAGGCCAACCCTCACCTCGTCTGTGTTTACTGTCTGGGGTTTGACCACCTCAAAGAAACATAGAAGTTGACGGCAGATAAGGACCGCAAGGCCCATCCAGTCTGCCCATTTCTTTTTCTACCTTATAAATGTGCCATCGGCCTTTGCTCTGTCAGTGGCCTATCTATTCATACTCATCTGTATTGCTCCCTTATGCCTATCCCATGCCTGTTTGAAGCCCTGCACTGTATTCATAGCCACCACTTCCTGAGGTAGGCCGTTCATGCATCCACCACCCTTTCTGTGAAAAAGAATTTCTTCACATTCCCCTTTAATCGGCCTCCCTCTAGTCTCCTGCTGTGTCCTCTTGTCCTGCTGTTTTTCTTACATTTAAACATGTTAGACTCTCACCTTGTTAATGCCCTTAAGGTGTTTGAATGTTTCGATCATATCACCTCTCTCCCTCCTTTGCTCAAGGGTGTATATATATTGAGCTTCGTTAATCTGTCCTCGTATGTCTTCTGATGCAGTCCCTGCACCATTTTGGTTGCCCTTCTCTGGACTGCCTCAATTTGGTTAATGTCCTTGTGAAGGTGTGGCCTCCAGTACTGCACACAGTACTCCAGATGGGGCCTAACCAGTGTCTTGTAAAGAGGGATTATTACCTCCCTCTTATGACTCGTGATACCCCTACTAATACACCCTAACACCCCCCTAGCCTTGCCTACTGCTTTAGAGGTCTGCTTGGATGATTTCAGGTCATCGGTGATGATGCCCAAGTCGCTTTCTTCCTTTGTGACTGCTGGCAACTACCCTCCCAGCCCATAGGTGGCTTCTGGGTTTCTCTTCCCTATGTGCATGATCTTGCACTTCTTTGCATGAAATCCCAGTTGCCACTCTTCTGACCATTTTGCTAGTTTATCCAGATCTCTTCTCATTCTGCTCACCCCATCTGGATCATTTACTCTGTTGCAGATCTTGGTGTCATCTGCAAACAGACAAGCCTTACCCTCTGAGTCCATCTGCAATGTCACTAACGAAGATATTGAAGAGGACTGGCCCAAGACTGATCCTAGGGTACCCACTTGTGACTTGCATATCTTCTGACTGTATACCATTTACCACCACTCTCTGTTTTCTGACCGTCAACCAGTTTGCCACCCAATTGACCAACTTCTGACCCACCCTGAGCCTGCCCAGCTTATTTATCCATCTTCTGTATTGAACAGTGTGGAAAGCTTTGCTGAAGTCAAGGTAGGCAACATCAACTGCTCCCCCTTCGTCCACCACTCTGGTTACCCAGTCAAAGAAATCTATGAGATTAGTTTGACAGGACCTTCCTTTGTAAACCCATGCTGTCTTGGATCCTGTGCTCCTATGGTTCCAGGTGTTGCACTATCCTTTCCTTAAGTGTCTCCATAATCTTGCCCACTACTGAGGTAAGACTGACTGGTCTGTGTTCCCTGCCTCCTCCCTGCTACCACTCTTGTGGAGCGGGATCACATGAGCCCTTCTCCAGTCTTCTGGAACCTCTCCTGTGCTCAGACTCACTAAACAGTTCTGCTAATGGCTCTGCTAGTTCCACCCTTAGCTGCTTAAGTATCCTGGGGTGTATGCCATCAGGTCCCATTGCCTTGTCCACCCTGAGCTTAGCGAACTCTGGTAGGACCCTTTCTTTTGTGAAGGGAGTAGTGCTCACCACCCCCCCATGTCCATGGTGCTGAGCTGTGGGTCCTGCCCGACATTCTCTTCAGTAAATACTGAGCAAAGGATAGATGCTTTTACAGGGTCCTCCTCCTCCTCCTCACATGCCCCCTTTTCTCCTTTGAGCTTAGCAATACCCCCTCTGGACTGTCTCCTTTCACTAATGTATCTATAGAAAGTCTTCTCACCTTCTTTTACTGTTCATGCTAGTGTTTTCTCAGTTTGGGACTTTGCCTGCCTTACTGCCTTCCCTGCTTCCCTTAGGGCAGTTTGGTATGCCCCCCTATCTTCATCTCTCTGTGTTCCCTTATATTTCCTGAAGGCCAGCCTTTTGGCACTGACCTTTTCTGCTACTGTATGTGAGAACCAGAGTAGTTTCCTTCTTCTTTTGCACTTCCTTTTCTGTCTAACACAATGGGATGTTGCTTTAAGTATTGCATCCTTAATGCTTGCCCACTTTACCTGTACCCCCTTCCCTGTGTTTCTTTTTGCCAGGGCTAGCTTAACTCTGTTGGCCATCTTATCAAAGTCGGCTCTTCTGAAGTCCCATATTTTTGCCTTGGAATGGGATGATTTAGATGTAGTGGCCAAATTGAACCATGCCATGTGATGGTCACTGGCCCCCGGGTGACCTTCTACCTGGAGATCTGTGATCCCTTCCCTGTTAGTCAGCACTAGATCTAGGATAGCCCTGTCTCTTGTGGGTTGTTGTATCAGTTGTTTGAGGCCCTCTCCCTGCAGGGAATCCGCTATGTGTCTAGTTCTGGCAGATGTTCCTGCTGGTATTGACCAATCTGTATCCGGCATGTTGAAGTCTCCCATTATCAGAACCTCCCCTTTAGCTGTCATGTTTTATATATCTTCTAACACTAATGTCTGTGTCCTCCCCCTGGTCTGGGAGCCTGTAGACAACCCCAGTTCTTTTGGCTGTCCCATTTCCTGTTTCGAGGGTGACCCACAGTTCTTCTGGCTCTTTATGTGTATTCTGAATTTCTGTAGCTTTGATATTTTCATTGACATACAGGGCCACTCCACCCCACCTTTTTGCACTTCTGTCTCTTCTGAACAGTATATAGCTAGGTACTGAAGTCTCCCAAGTGTGGTTACTGGTAAACCACGTCTCACTAATTACTACTATGTCCAGGTTAGCCTCTGACATTATTGCCTGCAGGTCTGGGATCTTATTTCTCAGGCTGTGAGCATTTGTGTACATGATTTTCCATTGGCCAGATTTCAGTGTGTTAGCTGTTGGGTGAGGTTTGGCATTTCTCCTGTGCGTCGTATGGGGAGATGGACCTTTTTTCTTACTTGGTGATGCAAATGAACTGCAAACATGGCTGAATCCCTGTTTGACCACTAGCTGAGGAGGGAGGGGTGTTCTTCCCATTCGACATATAGGGTGCTGCACCCCTCTCCTGATTTGCTAGTTTAAATATTCTGCAAGGCGTCAAACTTCTGCCCCAATGCACTGACTCCTCCTTAGTCAGATGCAGTCCATAGTTAAAGAACTTTCGCCCAGAACTGTTGCAGTTCCTACAAATCTGTGTCCTTTTTCCTGGCACCAGCCCTTGAGCCAGATGTTTAGCTCTCCTGTCTCCCCTTCTCT
This sequence comes from Neoceratodus forsteri, assembly GCA_016271365.2. Taxonomy (NCBI): domain Eukaryota; kingdom Metazoa; phylum Chordata; order Ceratodontiformes; family Ceratodontidae; genus Neoceratodus; species Neoceratodus forsteri. The sequence goes on along the minus strand of CM057454.1, from coordinate 901,119,934 downwards.
GACCTTCCGTCCATCAGCCCCTCTCTCCCAGACTGGCAGGATCTCAGAGAAGATGTCTGACGAAATGGATGATAGTTTGTCACCCAGCCTGGTCAGGTGTTCCTTGGTCTCCACAACTGACCGGCTGGCGAGATCAGTATTCCCTGTGTGTACCAGGATGTCAATGTTTTCTTCTGCTTTGTGAACAGTTTTAGCAGTGCGGTCAGTGTGTCTCCACGTTGATGTACCTGGGAGACATCTGACATTACCTCTGGCAGGAGATGGGTATCAACTCCCTGAATCATGGAGTCTCCTATGATCAGAAGTTTTTAGGATTTCCTTTTTGCTTTTTTTGTTTTGGTTCCTGATTTGGGCGAGTTTTGTGCTAGTTTCTGTGCTGCAGTGTCCTGCTCTGCAGTGTCCTCTGCCCCTTTGTTTGATTTTGGAGATAGAGGCAGATACAGTCGTGGCCAAAAATATTGGCGCCCTTGCAGTTTTTTCTAATAATGCACCATTCCTTCCAGAAAATTGTTGAAATTAAAAAAAAAAAAATATTTTGGTATCCACATATATATTTCTTTGGTTTGCAGTGGAATAAAACACAAAAAGCAGAAAAATTTACTAGGTCTTAGCTTATTCCACACAGAAATCCTTAAATGGCCCGGACAAAATTATTGGCACCTTTTAGAAGTAGTTAGAAATAATTAGATTTCAAGCAGGTGAGTCTCCTTCACTTTGGAACTGAACTCACCTGTGGTGAGTTGCAGGTGCCTGCAATATAAATCACTCATTCAACCAGTTTGAATAGAGAAGAGGACTCATTCTCCTGTTTTGTGTCACTGTGTATACCACAATGAGCATGGAGAAAAGAAAGACAGCCAAAGAATTGTCCATGCTTGGCTGCAATCTTCTGTTTGACCTCCTCAGACAATCTCAAGGCTACAAATCAATCTCCAGAGACCTTGATATTCCTGTTTCCACCGTACGTAATGTTATCAGGATGTTTAAGGCCAATGGCACTGTAGCCAACCTCCCTGGACGTGGCCGCAAGAGAGAACTTGATCGGAGATTGCAGCGCAGGATTGTTCGAATGGTGGAGAAAGCACCTCGATCAACTGCCAAACAGATTCAAGCTGACCTTCAGACACAAGGTACGACAGTTTCAACTCGCACCATCCGTCGCCAACTCAGTGAAAGGGGGTTATATGGTAGGAGGCCCAGGAGGACCCCACTGCTGAGAGAGAGAGAGACATAAGAAAGCCCGACTGGGGTTTGCCAAAACACACCTGAACAAGCCAAAATCCTTCTGGGAGAATGTCCTGTGGACAGATGAGACCAAATTAGAGCTTTTTGGTAAAGCACATCATCTCTGTGTTTACAGGAAACAAAATGAAGCCTTCAAAGAAAAGAACACCTTCCTACAGTCAAACATGGAGGAGGTTCAGTGATGTTTTGGGGTTGCTGTCTGCCTCTGGCACTGGGTGCCTTGAATGTGTGCATGGCATCATGAAATCTGGAATTACCAGGCCATTTTGGGCGCAGTGTTGAACCAGTGTCAGAAAGCTGGGTCTCCGTTGAAGGTCATGGGTCTTCCAGCAGGACAATGACCCCAAACACACTTCAGAAGCACCCAGGAATGGTTCAAGACAAGATGCTGGACCGGTTGTGAAGTGGCCAGCAATGAGTCAGAATCTAAATCCCATTGAAAACCTATGGAGAGATCTGAAAACAGCAGTTGGGAGAAGGCACCCTTCAAATCTGGGAGTACTGGAGCAGTTTGCACAAGAGTGGGCCAAACTGCCAGTAGAGAGGTGCAGGAAGCTCATCCATGGCTGTAGGAAGCGGTTGATTGCAGTTATTTTGACCAAAGGCTGTGCTACCAAATATTAAGTCTAGGGTGTCAATAATTTTGTCAATGCCATTTCTATTTTATTTATTAAGCATCAGTTTACAACCTTTGAGCCAGAGGCTCGTTTACAAAGGTACCTCGTCACAGAGAGGACAATGTAGTAATAACAACTTGGTACAGAGAAACAGTGTACAGTTTTTTTGAGGATACAGGAGGACAAATGAGATCACCAATTTACCACATACAAGATTGGTGAAGTTAACATTGTTTAGGGAAATAACTAGAACATCAGAAAAAAAAAAAATCCCCAAAAAAACATAGGATATCAATACAGTGTGTTTTAGCGGAGTCAACAGGGAGGTAACAGGAACCAAGGGTAGAGAAGGTAGAGTATTTGAGTAGCCAACAGGGGCATTGTCAGAGAGTGAGCAAGATAGCTTAGAAACAGCAACAGCTGCGAGTAGTGAAAAGGTGGTTCCGGAGGGTAGTTTTAAAGCAAGAGATTGTGGGGTGTCTGAGATACTGGCAGGAGGAATTGTACCAAGAAGGCACGGTGAGAGAAAGCCCTTGTCCATGAGAGGTCCTTGCCTTCAGTACCTTCAACTTGGTTTAAAGGAGGACCGTGTTGAAGCTAGTGAGTTTACTTGGTGGATAACGGCAGTCAAGCCAGGAGGAGAGAGCCCAAGGAGAGTTGTTTTTGTAAGGATGCAGGTTTGATACCTAAGACGTTCGTCAAGATTGAGCAGATTTGCCTGGGAATAAAGATGGCAGGTATGTGTAAGTCTGGGAGCACCTAAGATTAGTCGACTGGCCTTATTTAAGGTGTGGTGGATTTTGTTTAGCGAGGTCTGGTCAGCAGCCCTGTAGACTGGTAAGCCATAGTCAATAAGTGACAGAATGGAGGACATAACTGCGAGTCGGAGGGCATCAGCGGGGGAGACAGTGTTTGTGGCGGAAAAGGATTCCCAACCTAATATTGGTGGTGGAGGCTAAGGCGGAGATATGGGAATGGAACGTGAGGGCAGGGTCAAAGGTTATCCCAAGGTATTTGTATGTGTAAACTTGTTTGAGTGGGAACATAGAGCTGGCGAAGACTTGAAGTTGGAAATTACTAGCTTTGTTTTGGGGGTGGGAGAAGATCATAGATTTGGTCTTTTTAAGATTGATAACCAGTCTATGTTCTTTAAACCAGGCTTCCACGTCTTTATAGGATAATTGCAGGGAATCTTGGAGGGTGGTGTGGTTATGGTCAGAAACGAAGATAACAGCATCATCTGCATAAAGGAGGGTTTACCAGTACAGGCACCTGGCAGGGTGTTGAGATAAAGGGAAAAGAGCAGGGCCCAAGAATAGAGCCCTGGGAACCCCAGATCGGATAGGGCAGAGGTCAGAGAGGGTGCCATTGATTTTTACGCTGGGACCGGGCAGACAGATAGCTGGAGCACCATGAGACAGGTCCTGCAGCAAAGCCAGCGTGGCTGAGTGCATCCAGCAGGAGAGGATGGGATACAGTGTCAAGGCTTTGACAGATCGATGAACACTGCACCAGCAAGAGAGCCAGAGTCCAGGGAGGAATGGAGGAAGTTAGAAAACTTGATGAGGGCGGTATTGGTGCTGTGCCCACACAGGCAGTGTTGTTCGGGCAGAGGTTACTGTATTTGGTAAGAAACTCAGATATTTGGGAGGATACTACTTTCTCTAAGGCTTTTGAGAGTGGTGAGAGGATTTAGATGGGCGATAATTACGGAAGGGCTATCTCCACCCTTATGTGTGGGAGTGACAGTGGCAATTTTCAGGCTGATGGAAGTGCCCTAGACAAGTGATTTGTTGAAGAGGCTAGTGATTGGGGTGATGACCTGGTCCAATGCCAGGCTGAGGAGTCTGGGGTCCAAGGAGTCCCTGCCAGTGGTGTTGCTTCTTAGGGCCTTGGTCAGATACGGTCCGACTTCATTGGCAGTAACCCGGTGGAAGTGGAAAGATGCATGTGAGGGAGCAGGGTCAGGAGAGTGAGGGGGGGGTCAAAAAAGTTGCTAGGGAGTACAGAGCTAAGGTCAGTAAAGGATTTATTGAGATGGTTAGCAATGAGGTAGGATCAGTAGAGATAATACCTCAATATTGATTGGGAAGGCGGAGGGGTGTACCACCATTTAGTTGTTTGATGTTATCCCAGAAGGTTCTAGCCTTCCCCAGGGCCGAGGTGAGTGAGCCTGATAATGATCGCCTTTGCTGCGTATGGCCAGGTACATTTATTTGCGGCAGCAGTGCCTGTCTGTCGGCAGGGTGGTCCAGTTTCCATGGCTAGGTGCCACAGGTTATCCTGTGCCTAAGGAGTTGGAGTAGGGAAGGAGTGATCCAGGGTATGCTGCTTGGAGCAATTTTGGTTAGGGGTGCGAAGATATCACCAAGATTTGTTAAACATTAAGCTGAAGAAGGCCAGGGCCGAATCAAGGGTTGAGAGGCGGTCTCAGTGGGAGACCAGTCAACTTGGGCTAGAAGTTGCTTCAGGCCTCTCAGCCCACCTAGTCATAACCCGCCACCGTGGGTGGCCTGTGCAGTGGGTTTGGTTAGGGACGTAATCCAGCGGAAAAGAATAGGGGAGTGGTCACTGATTCCATCTGGAAGGACTTGTAGATTGCAAACTTGGTTAGGTCGGTTGGTGAGGACTACATCCAGAAGAGTGCTCGACCCCTTTGTGGGGTTCACTCTTGTTGTTTGGGTAACAAGTTGCGTTAGGTTAATAGCAGTAAAGGAATCGCAGGTGGAGGAGGAGGATGCAGGGCTAAGCCAGTTGATGTTTAGATCACCCATGAGAATATGCTCAGGAGAATGTGGTAGAGAGGTGAGATACTCTATTAGAGGGACCAGGGCCTGAGTTTGATTTTTTTTGGGGGAATATAGGCGGAGATTAGAAAAGGGGCCTTTAGAGGGTTGGGGTGAAATTTTAGGAGTGAGGGCCTGGGCCTGAGGTTAGGACAGGGGCTGGGAGGGCTACTCCAGGAAGGAGTCTTTGATATAAATAGCACAGCCTCCCACCTCGTCTCCTACGGTCTTCTCTCCAGAAGGAGTAGCCAGGAGTGAGACAAGGAGTCGGGGTGAGGTCAGATAGCCAGGTTTCGACTAGTGAGATGATGTCAGGTTTGTGGACAGTGACCCAACATTGGAGCGAGTCAAATTTCTTCAGGAGACTGCAGATATTCATAGAAGCAATAAGAAGCCCTGGGGATCTAGTCAAGGAGTTACTGTGGGCTGGGGCAGGGTTGGGATGAATGTTCCCTGACAAGAGTAGGAGGAGAAGTACAGCCCTGATCAGGGGGGTGTGGAAGGCATTTTTGTGTCGAGTGAGATAGTAGGAGTGGGAGAGCTTAGAGACACGAGGGGTGGGCAAAGAGGTACAGGATGGGCAGGCTAGTACAATCAGTTGCCCGTAGGCGCAAAGGGGGGAAGCTAGGTGGGGACTGGGGGGAAGGTATGATAGGTTGGGGTGCAAGGAGATAGTAGAGAAGGAGGGAGGCGACTCTGGGGCCCCAGAGTAGGGGACCTGTGGAGCTATGGGGACACCTGGGTTAGATGGAGGCCACGTGAGAAGGAGGAGGGAGAGACATGACAAGAGAAGGTGGGCAGTCATCTTAGGATGGGTCTGCAGATAGCAGTAATGAGATGGGTAGAAGAGGGTGAAAGGTCTACCCATAAGTGTAGTCGCCACTTTGGTACAGTGGTAGAGCCCCTGCCTCAAGTGCACAGGGTACCAGGTTCAGTGCTTGCCTAGGGTGATAGAAAAGGTCCCAGGATGGTGGCTGCAGCAGCGGGGTGCAGGGTTCAAAGCCTGCAGTAGCACTCAGAAAATATTTTAGCAGACTATGAGGGTTAGAGGCTTTTAGAGTCTTAAAACCTATCACAAACAATAGTCTGATGTGATAGCTGAGTGGTGGAGCTGCTGAGTGGAAATAACAAGGGTGCAGGGTTCAATGCCTGCAGTGGCACTAAGAGAAAAATGGTGAAATATTTTGGCAGACTATTGGGGGGTCAGAGACTATGAAAGTCTTAGAAAGTAAAGATAAGATAGCCAGATACAATGGTTAAGTGGTAGGTCTGCCGACTCTGATAGCAAGGGTACTGGGTTTGAGAACAGCAGCAGGACAGAGGATAGGTATTTTGTTTCTAAGAAGGAAGGGTTAAAACCTTGAAATTAGAGGTAGATATTGGCCTGGTTTGTTGGCTTGGCGGTTGGGCTGCAGGCTTTGGAGTAAGGGGTACAAGGTTTGAGGCTTGCAAGGGGCATAGTGGTGGGCTGAAGGGAAGGAGTGAGGAAAGAAGACAGCAGAGAGGATTAGGAGGGAACTGCAGAGACCTCTAGTGGACAGGGATTGCAGTAGTTGCTAGGAAGGAGTGGAGAGTGGTTAGTGGTGCCAGAGTGGAAAGTGCAGCAACCCTAGTGGTCGGTGTATAAGCTGCAAATGGGAAAGTGGACACTTAGTAAAATGATGGGTAGGTCATGTGATGTGACACGTGACCTGCCAGCACAATAAATGAAGCGTCACCCCTGGGTGGGCGGGCGGGTGGGAAGAGCCACTCCACAGGCAGGCTGTAGTGCAGGAGGCTTTACCTCTTAAAGGCTCTCAGCAATCCTCCAAGTTCAAGCTCCGCTGCTGGTTTTCTGATTTAAAATGATATATTAAATTCTGCATCAAAAACAAAGGTTCTGTAATATTAACAGAGAAAGAATTGTGGAGACCAAATACTGTACTGTTGTTAATTTCAACTTGTGTTTAGAGGAAATTGTGAGTTATTTGAAAAAGTGCAAGGGCACCAGTATTTTTGGCTACGGCTGTACCCGTTTGTAGTGTTTATATGGTTTTTGGAGGTAATATGTTGGAGAGCACAGTGATGGGGCACCCGATTTGCCCCTCCTAACCACCTGCCAACCTCCTGGACCAACTACCCTCTGCGGTCGAGGTTCTTCTGTTGGATGTTGAGGAAATGGCGGGTGGTTCTTATAATGTATTTCCTCTTGAATATGAAATTTGAGGCACTCGGTCTCTGCCCGTGCTGCCCGGAGCTGAGCCCTAAGATCTCTAATGGCCCAGCATGTAGGACAGTGTCCTAAATCCTGTTAGACTGTCCTTCTGAAAAGTGTTCCACAGTACCTGCAGTTAATGATATCCATTCCAGATAAGTTGCTGGGTTTATAACCTGGTCAGAGTAATTAGAAGGAAAAAAATGCAAGTAATGGTTTGATTTTGTGTTTTGTTTTCGTATAACTTGTTATAACGAGTTTAATTACTAAAGCCCCTGTAAATGAGCTCACCTTGTGGATGCCCCACTGATCCGCCCCTTCCTGCTTTGCCACAGTAAATGTCACAACTGTGGTACCCTATAAAAGGAGTGTAATGTGGGGTGGTTGGGTATGGGGGTGGGTGGCTGGGCCTTTCCCCTGCCGAAAAAGGACCACCACGGATGAAAGAACAAGGAGGTAAGAGCAGAAACAGTCAGTCAACAAATGCAGTAACCCTTAAAGCTTATCCTAATGTTAGATAAAACTGTAAAACCTGTAAAGCACCACCTATAATAATTTCAGAGAAGATATATCCTGTAAGAAACGCCTTGCTACAGAGAAAAATAAAGCAGTAACAGAAGATATACCTTGCAAAAGACGATTTGAATCAGATTACAGCAGTAATCTGTTATCACGCACCTGTAGGCACACCTTGTAATAATGCAGAAGAAGGTATACCAGCAACAATAATTTGAATCAGAGAAAAATAAAGCAATGAAATGTCAGCAACAAACAGTAGCAATCTCTGTGAGTACAAAATAAAAATAACATAGAGTAAATCTGCTTAGCCAAAAGAATTCTTAATCCTTTTCCCTTGCTCTGATAAGGTTCTCTGCTCTGTCCTTTCAAGAAATCTTCGAAGGAAACAGCTCAGGTGAAGCTAGGTGCCTTGGCCAGCAAACCAAGTCTTTTACTGCCAGATTTGTAAGAACTTTCCCAAAGCCGCTGTGGAAAAACGTTTGTGTAGGCTGAGGGAGAGGGAGGCCGAGAAGTCCGCTGACCCAGATGGCCAGCCCGGTTTGGTTGCGACTGAACCTGAGGAGGTGCCCACTGACCTGGGTGATACCTCCTTGGGCAAAAGAGAGCCAATTCTGTGGAATCGGTTCTAGGAAACGTAATCACGGTTTGGATCTGGCTTCCATGGTCCAACTCCCGGAGATGCAAAAGCGATCACTGTTGTACAGTCGCTGTTCGGGCGTTGCACCAACCGCAGCGGTTCACAGAGGTTCGGTCAGACATAGTTGCTTCTGACATTGATCCAGAAGCTTTCTATGAGGGTGATTGGCATGGAGAAAAAGAGTATGATGAAGAGGAAAATGAAGGCCTAGATGAGCCAGTGGAGCCTGACATCTCCCCAGACAGGCCTTCCAATGTGTCTCCTTCCAGGCTTTGAGTCCCCCTCCCATTTCTTGTTTTACAAGAAAGTGGCTCATACTCTTCAGCTCCCTGTTGAGGAAGCTGAACAGGATCAGGAGGAACCTGACTTCATGGAAATGATGGATGTCCCAGAGTCTAAGAGAGTGTCTGTTCCTCTGCATAAATCCCTGGGGAAATGGACACAAAAAGTCTTGCAGTTTCCAACTTCTATACCTCCTGTGGATAAAAAGATGGACAGGAGATATTCGTTGTCAGGTCCTGGAACAGAATTCCTTAAAACTCATTGCAGCCATGTTGGGGTAGTGGAGGCTGCAGCCTGTGACAAGGCTAATATTCCCCTGGCATCCCACTCCCCAGATAAGGATTCTAGGAAAGTGGATGCCATGGCCAAGAAGCAGTACTTGGCATCCTCTTTGGGACTCAGACAACCTAATTATATGGCATATACAGCAAGGTACCAGAAATCGAGGTGGGATACGATTCTGGAACTGGCTAAGAGTGCCCCTTCCTAGCTAGCCAAGGAGCTGCTGCAGATGGTACTGAGGCATCCAAAGTCCAATTTCATGCTGCTGTTGACTCGAATGATGTACATTCCAGGGTCATGGCTACATCTGTCTCCATGAGGAGATTGGCTTGGCTCAGATGTACCATCCTGTCACAGGATACCCAGACTAAGGCTGTGGATTTTCCTGTTGCTGGTAACTCTCTGTTTGGGGAACAGACAGAGACTTACATGAAGAAGAGGGATGAGTACAGGACCACCTACAGGAGTGCTGCAGCAAAAGAGAAGCAGGCCACTCCTCAGAACCAGCAGTTTAGGGCTGGCAGGGGCAGGCCTTTCACAGGCCTTTTTACCAAGCCCAGGTTTCCTCTTCATTCCATCAGAGGGGGTTCTTCAGGAGAAGAGGCAGACGAGGGATGACCAGAACCCCAGCATCCACTCAGTCCAAGCCCCCTGCCAAACAGACACACTGAGGTGTCAGGGTCGCCTCCCCAATTCCTGTAGGAGGAAGACTGGCTGACTACTTCCAGGCCTGAGAGTTTATTACTTCAGACAAATGGGTCCTGGAACTAATAAGCCAGGGACTTGTTCTCAGTTTCAAAAGGTTCCCAAAAATGAGAGCAAAAACTTTCAGCCCCCTTGGAAACAGAGGCCTTAGAGGCAGATGTCCCTCTCTTCTGCTCCTGCGAGCAGTAGAGAAGGTACCTCTTTGTCACAGGGGAAAAGGACTTTATTCCAGATACTTCCTTACCCCAAAAAAGTCAAGGGAGTGGCGACCCATCCTAGATTTAAGGTACCTCAACAAACACCTAACATTACCAGAGTTCAAAATGGTGACTCTGGGAGTAATTCTTCTCTCTCTGAGACCAGGAGACTGGCTAGCCTCCCTGGATCTCAAGGATGCCTGTTTCCACATACCCATCAGACATTCCCACAGAAAGTATCTCAGGTTGAAGTTGCCCTCAGCCATTATCAGTTCAGGGACATGCCTTTCGGCCTAACATCTGCTCAAGGTGTTCACCAAGTGCCTGGCAGTAGTTGTGGCATTCTTCAGGAGACGATGTATCCTTCTGTTCCCATATCTGGATGACTGGCTTCTAGTAGGTCAGTCCTCATACCAAGTCAAGTCAGCCTTAGAGGTTACTCAAAGGCTCCTGGAGTCCTTGGGTTTCATTCTAAATCTAGAAAAGTCAGTTCTGGAACCAGCTCAGCTGTTCACTTTCATAGGGGTGGACATAGACACTACCCAGGCAAGAGCATTCCTTCCTCTTTCAAGAGTCCGATCTCTAGTCACTCTGGCTTCCTCTTTTCATCCTCTAGTTTCTTGTCCAGCCAGACGTTTTCTATAGTTACTGGACCACATGGCAGCATCCACAGCTGTGGTCCAGGGAGCAAGGTTTGAGAGCTGTTCAGTTTCATCTCAGATCTTACTGGTCTCAGAAAAAGGACCCTCTCTCCAAATTGGTTCCAGTGTCTCAAACTCTAGTTCAGGCACTCCAGTGGTGGCTGGAGGAGCACAGTCTTCGGCAAGGTGTTCCATTCATCAGTCAGGCTCCTTCAGTGATTCTCACCACAGACGCCTCTCTCCAAGGCTGGGGGGCTCACCTGGATCAGCTTACAGCTCAGGGAACCTGGTCTCGCCAGGAGTCTCTTCTTCCTATAAATCTTTTAGAATTGAGAGCTGTCTTTTTAGCACTGCAGACATCCTCAGCTGTGGTTCAGGGGAAAGTAGTACAAATCAGGACAGCAAATACCACAGCCATGTGGTACCTCAGCAAGCAGGGAGGCACTCTGTCCTCGGCCTTGTGCACAGAGGCCATGAAGCTGTGGTCTCTGGCTTATTCCCTTCAAGGCTTCCCTGGTGGCTGTGCACCTCCCAGGGAAGGACAACATTTTAGCAGATGCTCCCAGTAGAATTTCTCCGGGTCATCACGAATGGACTTTGAATCCTCTGATCCTTCAGGTCATCTTCAAGAGGTTGGGTACTCCAGAGATGGATCTCTTTGCAGCCCCAGACAATCATCAACTCCCTCTCTTCTGTTGCAGACCTCCCCTCCTAGGCTCTGTTCATTAGGGTGCTCTACTATTGGATTGGACAAGCAGGTTCCTGTATGCATTTCCTCCTTTCCTATTGATATTCAGGGTCCTGATCAAAATCAGATCTCAGCCTTGCAGGGTGATTCTGGTGGCACCAGACTGGGCCAGACAGTCTTGGTATCCTCTACTACTGTCACTGACAATGCCTCTCTGACTTCCCAGGCAGTTCAATCTTCTGACATCCTCCCGGGGGAGGAACCTCTACCCCAATCTTCAGGCTCTCGGGCTCAAGGCCTGGCTCTTGAAGAGTTAGAATATGCAAGTCTAAACCTTTCTCAGTCAGTCTTGGACATTCTAAAGTTTAGCAGGAAACCTGCTACCAGAAAGACTTACGACTCCAAATGAAAAAGATTTTGTTTTTGGTGGTTCCAGAAACCTGTTCAGCCAGAGTTGGCCGACATTGCTACTGTACTGGACTATCTGGTGCATCTTAATAGCCTAGGCATCTGGCCTACTACTCTCAAGGTACATTTGGCAGCTGTCTGCCTTCCTTTCCGCTGGTAAGGGCTCTTCCCTAGCCCCTCATCCAGTCTTCAAGAAGTTTTTCAAAGGTTTGCTACGTGTTAATCCTCCCTTTCGAGACCCTACACCTTCTTGGGATCTGAATATCTGCATTGCACAGCTTATGCAGCCCCCTTTTGAGCCACTACAGCAGAGCTGAAATACTTGACATGGAAACTGTATTCCTGGTAGCTATTACCTCTGCCAGGAGAATCGGTGAGTTGCAGGCTTTCAGTGGAACCTGATTTCATTTCATTTCACAGGAATAAGGTGGTCCTTCCAACTAACGGAAGGTTTCTTCCCAAGGTAGTGTCATACTTTCATCTGAACCAATCTGTCATTACCTGTATTTTTCACTGACCATTCTTCCTCTGGGGAGAGATTACACAGTCTTGATGTAAAGAGGGCCCTTAGTTATCATGTGGAGCATACTAAGACATATAGGAATGGCTGTTCTCATTCATTTCTCACTTATGGAGAGGTGGGAAAGGGCAAACCAGCCACCAAGAGAACTATTGCCAGGTGGATTGTCTCCTGTATCCAGCTCTGCTGTTTGAAGCTTGAGAAGGAACCTCCCTCAGGCCTGAGGGCTCATTCTACCAAAGGTGCAGCTGCTTCACTCCTAGCAGCTAGAGATATACCTTTAGTGGAAATCTGTAAAGCAGCCACCTGGAAAACTGTTCACACATTTACCAAACATTACTCTCTGGAAATTGTCTAGCAGTGATACTAGGTTTGGCACAGCTGTGCTGCAGAGCCTGTTCCCAAAATAGTTTCTGTGACTCCCTCCTTCTTGAGAGCCTACTGCTTGGTAGCCTGCATATAGTCAGAATACAGCAAGACTCTATTAGAAAAAACATTACTAAGGAGAGTAATTTTTTCTTTTTCTCTACCTACAGTATCACCGTAGGCCTTTTTAAAAGTGATCTCCTGCTCTTTTTTTTTTTCTCCTCCATTCCTTTTCATGAAGATCCCCTTATGCATATCCCTTGCATTCTTGAACCCCATCACTGTTTTCGCCCCTACCACCGTGGCTAGAAGGCCATTCCAGAAACCCACCACCCATTCTTTGAAGAAGTACTTTCTCATGTTCCTTCTGAAACCAGCTTCACAGCATGTATCCTTGTCCTTGTACATCTTTTTTTCTGAAAAATCATTTCTATACTTTATTCGTTGCTGTAAGATATTTACAGGTTTCTGTCATATCCCAAGACTCCAGCTTCCCTATCGTTGATAAAATTAAAATGTTGAAAAGCAGTGGCCCCCGGCATTGATCCCTGTGGGAGTCCTCCGGGCTCTCCATTTGGGATACATGCTACTTAATCGCAACCCTCTATCTGCCTCCAAACCAGTTAGCAGTCCACCTTGTTGTATGCCCTGTGTATACCGCACTGGTGTACTTTAACCAGAAACTTGTTCTGCAGTACATTTTCCAGGGCCTTGTTTGAAGTCCAAACAGACTAGATCTGTGGTCCTGCCCCTTTCTACATCCCTGGGCACCTCTTGGAAAAGTCTGATCAGGATAGTTTGGCATGCTCTGTTCCTCATAAAGCCAAGGACGAAAGTGGGTGAGAACCTTGGCCACCGTCAAGTGATCCATTATTTTGTCATCGATTAATTCCAGAACTTTGCTCAGCACTGATAGTCAGACTGACCGGCATATAGTTGCCTGAGTCTGACTATGCCCCCTTCATGAGGATGGAGACCAGACTGGCCACTTTCCAGTCTTTCGGTAGAACACAGGTATAGACAGACTCTTGAAAGATTAAACGTTAACGCAAGATGCCCCACCGATTATATGTTTTTTGTATTCGTAACCTTTTGTAACAAGGAGCCCATTGAAAATGAGCTCTGCTTAGTTGAAAAGTTCTTATTCATATGAAAAAATTATGAATAAAATTTATTATTACTGCTAGTACTACAGGGTATTGAGCCAGAAAAACTGTTTTAGCAGTTTCTTGCGCAAAAGTGCTAATCAAGTGTGAAATTGTGTAGCACTTCATAGAGATTGATTAGCAAATTTTAAAATGTTATTTTATCCAGGTAGTTTCCTGTGCCATGGAGTTGCTATAGTTAAACAAAAAAAAAAAAAAAAGGCTACTGCTATGTGTTTGAGGAAATGGTTAACGTTACCCTGTTTTGCGAAGCATTTTGCTGTGTTATACCAGCTATTTAGTACCGTGTACTACTATTACTGAGATACTGGGGTGTTTCCCATCCATCACTTGGGATTTTTCTGGCTTGAGCTTTGGAGGTTGCTGCACATTCATAGCTTGACACCATGAGCAATGTGCCACATCGTGGCCGAGGCTCAAACAGCAAACCCAGATATTGTGTCCGAGTGTGTCGAACATCGGGTGCCTGCACAAAACATACTTATTGAAGCCCAGTTGGTGCTTTCTTTAACGGACACATAACAGTATGTTGACAGAAAAGGACTGCTTGACCCACCAAGTCTGCCCAGATGTTCAGCCTAATTTGTCTTTGCAGACTGTACCTGGTCACTGGTGACTCTCCTTCCTCCCTACCTGTTTTCTAATATAGAAACACAAATTAATGGCAGATAAGGCTCACTAGGCCCATCCAGTCTGCCCATTTTCCCTACTTACTGCAGGAGCCGCAGACCCTATTTGATCTCTGGCTTTACCTTCTTGTTCCTGTCGCTAGGATTCCACAATGCCTGTCTCATGCATTTTTGAATTTCTCCACTGTGTTTGCTTCCACCATCTCCGCTGGGAGTCTATTTCATGCATCCACTACACTTTCCATGAAGAAATACTTCCCCACGTTACCCCTTAGTCTACACCCTTCCAGTCTCATGTCATACCCCTCATTCCTGAACATCTCCTTTTCTAGAAGATGTTACCCTCCGGTACTCTGTTTATGCTCTTTAGATATTTGAGGTTCCTAGCGTATCTCCCCTGTCTATCCTCTCCTCCAGGGTATACATATTGAGGTCTCCCAGTCTCTCCTCATATGACTTTGGGTGCAGTCCTTCCACCATATTTGTTGCCCTTCTTTGAACTGCCTCCACCCTGTCTGTTATTACAGAGATGGGCTTCCAGAACTGGACACAGTACTCCAAATGAGGCCTCACCAATGATCTGTACAGTGGCATCACCATCTTTTTTTTTTTTTTCTCTTCTGCTGGTGATATCTCTCCCTATGCACCCCAGCATCCCACTGGCTCTCCACATAACCTAGGGACATTGTTTGGCCATTGTTAGGTTATCGGATATGATTACTCCCAAATCCCTTCTAGTTTGGTGACTGTCAGTATCTCCCCAAAAAAAAAATCGTGTAATCCTCCCCTGGGTTCCTGCACCCTGAATGCATGATTTTGCACTTTTTCGCATTGAAGATCAGCTGCTACACTCTAGACCATTCCTCCAGTTTACTTAGGTCCCTCCTCATTTTTTCCACCCCTTCCGGAGTGTCCACCCTGTTGTAGATGTTAGTGTTATCTGCAAAGAGGCACATCCTCCCTTCCAGACCCTCTGCAGTGTCCCTTATTAAGACATTAATTAGGATTGACTCCAGAACTGATCCCTGTGGCACCCTGCTGGTCACTCTCCTTTCCTCTGATTCAGCTCCATTTACCACCACCCTCTGTCTTCTATCACTCAACCAGTTCCTAACCTTGTTTACCACCTTGTGACCCACTCCCAGGCTGCCCAGCTTGTTCACCAGTCTTCTTTGTGGAACAGTATCGAAGGCCTTACTGAAGTCCAGGTAGGCCACATCCACCGCTACCCCGATCCACTTCCCAGTAACCCTGTCAAAGAAGACAGATTTGCTTGACATGACCTCCCCGCTATGACTCCATGCTGTCTCTGATCCTGTGCTCCGCTGTATTCAAGATGTTCCACAATCCTTTCCTTACTTAGTGATTCCATAATCTTTTCCACTGTTGAGGTGAGGCTGACTGGTCTGTAGTTTCCAGCATCTTCCCTTCTCCCACTTTTGTGAAGAGGGACTATATCTGTTCTCCTCCAGTCCTGTGGAACCACTCCCATATCGAATGATTCGTTGAACAGGGCTGCCAGCACCTACTGTAGTTCCCTTTAATATTCTAGGATATATTCCATCTGGTTCTATTGCCTTGACCACTTTCAGTTTTGTCATTTTTTTTTTTTTTTTAGGACTCTCTCTTCCGTAAATGGACTATTGTCCACCTCCCTTCCATATTTGTTCATGTTGCCTAACTGTGGTCCCTCACCTTCTTCTGTGAATACAGAACAACAATATTTGTTCAAAATTGATGCTTTTTTCCAGGTCTCCTTCCACTCGCTCTCCTCCTTTCCCTTTAAGCCTTACAATCCCACCCCTAGGTTTTCTTCTTTCACTAAGTACCTATAAAAAGTCTTCAAACAACATGAAGTCTTGCTGTATTCTGACAATCTGCAGTTAGCTCCAGCCTTTAAAATGCCCCGGAGAGTATAGGGTTAATTTTCTGTGCAGTGCATAGAACGTTGAGCTTGAGCTCAGTTGAGTTCTCTGTCTGCAGCCCTTTGAAATCCAACTGTCAGATTCTTTACTCCGCCTCACTGAACAGCCACTCTGGAGATTTTCTCCTTCAGCTTGGTTCAAACGTCGGTTAAGGTGTCGGTTTTAAGCCGAAATTATCCCAGATTTGTTCTGCATTGCCGGTTCAGGCTCTGTCTGCGGTACCGTGAGTACTAGATAGTTATTTTTCATTACCTTGTGGAAATTTTAAGTTTGTTCGATCGGTTCGGGTGAACTCATCCTATATACTGAATCCTTGTACTTTGCTTTAGTGTGTGGTTACCGGTCCTTATCGGGTCTTATAAAAAAAAAAAAAAAAAGTGTTTTAAACAGTTTGTTTCCAATACCCGTGACACGGTTAGGAACCAATAAGGGAGTCTTGCCTGGCGGTTGCCGAAAAAAGGGTACGTTTGGGTAGGTTGACCATGTCTGAGAAGCCCAAGGAAAAAAACGGGCCCACTGGGTTTCAACACTGCAGTGAGTGTGGGGAAATCTTTGCTAAGGCCGATCCCCACACCACCTGTGTTTGTTGTCTGGGTTCTGAACGCCTCGATACAAACTGCCAAATTTGTAAAAAAAATTTCCTGAGTCTACCCTGGAAAAGAGATTAGGTAGACTTAGAAAAAAGGAGGCCGAGAAGTCCGCTAACCCGGATGGCCAGCCCGGTTCAGTTCTGACCGAACCAGAAGGAGTTCCCTCTGACCAGGGCGATACTGCTTCAGGCAAGAGGAGAGCCGATCCTGAGGGATCGGTTCCTACAAAGGAAAAAAACAAATCAGCCGGTTTGGATCCAGAGGTTCCTGTTCCAACCGCTGATGAGATTGCCCGAGCGATTCGGATTGTTGAATTGCTTTGCCTGGTTCTGCCCGATACAGCTCCGTTGGCTAGGGGCTCAGTTCGGTTGGTTCCACCAGTTCAGGAATATGCCCCTGAAGATTTTTATGAACCGGAATTTGAGGAGGAGGGAGATTATGAACATCATGATGATGGTGATGGTGATGAAGCAGAAAGTCTGGATGTGCCCATTGAACTGGACATCTCCCCGGACAGACCACCTGGTGTTTCTCCTAGGCTCTCCGAGTCCCCTTCCCACTATATGTTTTACAGGAAAGTGGCTGAAACTCTTTAGCTCCCTATGGAGGAAGCAACAGAGGATCAAGAGAAGCCTGATTTTGTAGAGATGATGGACATCCCAGAGTTCAGGAGGCTGTCTATTTGCTTGCACAAATCTTTTGGGAAACGGACACAAAAAATGTTAGTCTCCTAATTCGTACCGCGTGTTGATAGAAGAATGGATAAGAGGTACACTTTTTCTACCAACAATGCAGCCATGTTTGGGTCGTGCAGGCTGCAGCCTATGACAGGGCTAATGTCCCCTTGGCTTCACACTCCCCAGATAAAGACTCCAGGAGGATGGATGCCTTGGCAAAGAATCAATACATGGCATCCTGTTTGGGACTCAGGCAGGCTAATTATATGGCCTGTACAGCCAGGTACCAGAAGTCCAAGTGGGACACTGTACGGGCACTGGCTAAACAGCCCCCCCCACCCCAGCTGGCCAAGGAGGTGGCTGCGGATGGGATTGAGGCATCTAAGGTACAGTTCCATGCTGCTGTGGACTCCAGTGATGTCATGGTTACATCTGTGGCTCTTCGGAGAATGACTTGGCTCAGATGTACTAGTCTCTCAGAGGACACCCAGGCTAAGGCCATGGATTTCCCTGTGGAAGGTAATTCTCTGTTTGGGGAGCAGACAGAGAATTACATGAAGAAGATGGAGGAATATAGCACCACTTATAGGAGTGCTCAGGCCAAGGAGAGGCAGGTAACTCCTCAAAGGCAGCATTCTAGGGGCAGGGGCAGGCCTTTTCGTAGGCCTTTCTACCAAGCTCAGGCCTCTTCTCCCTTTTCACAGAGGTGGTTCTTCAGAGGGAGAGGCAGAAGGGGGATGAGCAGGGCTGCATCCACTCCTCAGCCTAAGGCCCCTGCCAAGCAGACACCCTGATGGGCCTACCCGGGTTGACTCTCCTATCCCAGTAGGGGGCAGGCTGGCTTGCTTGCCCAGGACTGGGTGTCTGTTACTTCAGACAAGTGGGTCCTGGAAGTAGTAAGCCGGGGATTGGTTCTCGGCTTCAAAAAATTTCCGAAGATGAGAGCCAGATCTTTTCCACCTGCAAGTCTCTCCGAAACCCTTGCCCTAGAGGCAGAGTTTTCATCTCTTCTGGCCTTAGGAGCCATAGAGAGAGTTCTTACCCTACACTGGGGCAAAGGTCTGTACTCCAGGTACTTCCTTACCCCAAAAAAGACAAGGGAGTGGCGACCCATCCTAGATTTAAGATACCTGAAGAAATAATTACTCACCTTAGTAATGTTGTTTTTTCTAGTGGAGTCTTGCTGTATTCTGACATACGCAGTGATCACCAACCTTTGAACTGCCCTGGAGAACAAAGAGTTAACTTTCCATGCAGGGCATGGAACGCTGAGCTCGAGCTCGGTTGAAGCCTCTGTCTGCTGTTGCTAGAACGCCCAGTGAGTATAGCTCGTAAAGATCGGACTGTTGGAGTTCAGTGTGGAAACTATAAACTCACACTAGCCAACTGGCAACTAAATTTGATAAAACAAAAAGGGTTTTTTGGTTACAAAGCAAAGACTCAAGTCAGGAAACCCAAAAAACAAAACACAACACACACCCAAAATAAAGGAGGGTAAGAAAAAAAGGGGGCACCTCTAGGTGCCAGCACTGCTCCTGCCCACCCACATCCCAAAAACCAGGTTCTGGGAGGCAGAATACAACAAGACTCCACTAGAAGAAACAACATTACTAAGGTGAGTAATTTTTCTTCAAACAACATGAAGTCTTGCTTGTATTCTGACATATGGTACTACCAAGCAGTACCTCCAAGGAGGAGGGACAGAACCTACTTTGGGAAAAGGCTCTGAAGTACTGCTGTGCCAAACCGAGCATCCCTCCTAGCCTGGATATCCAGATAGTAATGCTTGGTGAATGTATGGACTGTTTTCCATGTGGCTGCTTGACGGATTTCTAAGATAAGAATATCCTTGGCAGCAGCCAGGGAAGCAGCTGTACCTCTAGTAGAGTGAGCCCTCAGGCCTGAGGGTGGGGTTCTACCTAATTTTTCATAGCAGAATTGTATACAAGAGACAATCCACCTGGCAATGGATCTTTTAGTGGCAGGTTTGCCCTTTCCGACCTCTCCATAAGTGAGGAACTGGAGGGACTCAAACCTGTGACCCTTGGTGCGCTCTATGTGGTAGCTGAGGGTCCCTCTTAACATCCAAGCTGTGCAGCCTCCTCTTTCCAGAGGAGGAATGGTCAGTGAAGAAAACGGGGAGAGACATAGACTGATTAAGGTGGAAATCTGAAACCACCTTAGGCAAAAACTTCCTGTTAGTTCTTAGGACCACTTTATCTCTATGGAAAGAGATGAAATCAGGCTCCACTGACAGGGCTTGCAATTCACTGATGCCCCTGGCAGAGGTAATGGCTACCAAAAACACAGTTTTCCAAGTCAAGTACTTAAGCTCTGCAGAGGACAAAGGCTCAGAGGGGGGTTGCATAAGCTGAGCAATGCAAACATTAAGGTCCCAAGCAGGAGCAGGGTCCCTGAAGGGAGGATTGGTGTGCAACAATCCCTTGAAGAATTTACAAAATACAGGATGGGCTGATAGAGAAGAGGGCTTGCCTACTGACATAAAAGCAGAAACAGCTGCCAAATGTACTTTGAGTGTAGCTGGTCTGAGTCCCAAGCCATTGAGATGAACCATATAGTCCAGGGCTGTATGCAACCCAGCAGATTCTGGAGAAATGTGCTTACCAGAGCAGCAGATAGTGAACCTTTTCCATTTGGAGTTGTAAGTCTTTCTGGTGGAAGGCTTTTGAGAAGCCCTAAGAATATCCAGAACTCCTTGAGAGAGGTGCAGATCAGCAAACACTAACTCTTCAAGAGCCAGGCCTTGAGATTGAGAGATTTGAGATTCGGATACCAAATCCTTCCCTAAGAGGATGTCAACAGGTTGTATTTCCTGGGAAGAGACAGGGGTAGATGGACTGCTAAGGACAGCAACAGTGGATACCAGGGCTGTCTGGCCCAGTCTGGAGCGATCAGAATCACTTTGCACGGTTGAGACCTGATCTTGACTAGCACCTTGAAGGGGGCATACAGGAACTTCCCTTCCAGTTGAGAACCAGAGTATCTAGGGGACTAGCCCAAGACTGGGGTCTGCAGCAAAATAGAGAAGTTGATGATTGTCTGGGGCTGCAAAAGATCTATCTGTGGAGTGCCCCAACTGAGAAAATCACTTTCAAAATTAGGGATCTAGGGACCATTCGTGGTGGCCCTGAGATATCCTGCTGAGAGCATCTGCTAGGACATTGTCCTTCCCTGGGAGGTGAACTGCTGTCGGAGAAGTTTGCAGGGAATAGGCCAGAGACCACAACTTCATTGCTTCTGTGCACAAGGCCATAGACAGAGTGCCCCCTTGCTTGTTGATGTACCACATTGTGGTGGTATTGTCTGTTCTGATCTGGACTACCTTGTTCTGTACAGACTTGTAAAAAGCTAGCAGTGCCAGAAGTACTGCTCTGAGTTCCAAGAGATTGATGTGAAGCAGAGATTCTTGAGGTGACCACAGCACTTGGGTAGTAAGATCCCCCAAGTGGGCCCCCCAGCCCAAGAGGGAGGCGTCTGTGGTGAGGATTAGTGAAATGAGACTGAGTGACGAAAGGAACTCCCTGCCTTAAATTGTCCTGATCCTGCCACCATTGCAAAGCCTGGATCAGGGTTCGAGTCACTGGGACTAGTTTGGTAAGGGAGTCCTTTCTCTGGGACCAGAAGGCTCTCAAATGGAACTGAATGTCCCTCATCTGAAATCTTGCTCCTGGACCACTGCAGTAGAGGCTGCCATGTGGCCCAGGAGCGCAGGAAGTGCCTTTCACCTGAAGGGTGAAAGAAGAGGCCAGTTCTATTAGTGTCCTTGCCCTGTTCAGGGGAAGGAAGGCCTTTGCTCTTATTGTATCCAGCTCCGCCCCTGTAAAGGTGAGGAGCTGTACTGGCTCCAGAACTGACTTTGGAAGGTTTAGGAGGAATCCTAAGGAAGTGAGCAGTTGCTGAGTTATCTGAAGATGTGACTTGACTTGGTCTGGAGACTGACCCACTATGAGCCAGTCGTCCAGGTATGGAAAGATGGAGATCTTTTATCCTTAGGAAAGCAACCACTACTGCCAGGCACTTTGTGAACACCTTTGGGGCTGAAGTTAGACCAAGGGCATTGCTCTGAATTGATAGTGGCCTGAGGCAACCTCGAACCTGAGGTACTTTCTGGGGAGCACCTGATGGGAATGTGAAATAGGCATCTTTGAGGTCCAGGAGGCTAGCCAGTCCCCTGGCCGAGAGGGCAGAATTATTCCCAGAGTCACCATTTTGAATTTTGGCTTTAAAGGTGCTTGTTCAGATATCTCAGATCCAGGATGGGCCACCATTCTCCTGTCTTTTTGGGGGTTAGGAAGTACCTGGAGTACAATCCTTTGCCCCTGTGTAGTGTAGGAACCCTTTCTATGGCTCTGAGAGCCAAGAGGGAAGAAACCTCTGCCTCTAGGGCAAGGGCCTCTGATGGATTTGCAGGTGGAAAGGATCTGGTTCTCATCTTGGAAAAATTTTTTGAAGCTGAGAACCAATCCCTGGCTTACTAATTCCAGGAGCCACTTGTCTGATGTTAAAGACTTCCAGTCCTGGACAAAGTAAGCCAGTCTGCCCCCTACCGGTATTGGAGAATCGGCCCGGGCAGACCCATCAGGGTGTCTACTTGGCAGGGGCTTTAGGCTGAGGGCTGGAAGCAGGCCTGCTCATACCCAGTCTGCCTCTCCCTCTAACGAAACCCCTCTGAGCAAAAGCAGAAGAGGAGGCCTGGGCTTGGTAAAAAGGCCTTTGAAAGGGCCTGCTCCTGCCCCTGGAATGCTGCCTTTGAGGAGTGGCTTGCCTTTCTTTGGCTTGAGCACTCCTGTAGGTGGTCCTGTACTCATCCATCTTCTTTATGTAGTTCTCTGTCTGCTCCCCAAATAGAGAATTACCAATGACAGGGAAATCCATGGCCTTAGGCTGGGTATCCTGTGATAGGCTAGTACGTCTGAGCCAAGCCATCCTCCGAAGGGCCACAGATGTAGCCATGACTCTGGATGAAACATCATTGGATTCCACAGCAGCATGAAATTGCACCTTGGATGCCTCAATCCCATCCGCAGCCACCCGCTCCAGCTCCTTGGCAAGCTGGTCAGGGGCCTGTTTAGCCAGAGCCAGAACAGTGTCCCACCTGGACTTCTGGTATCTAGCTGTGTAGGCCATATAGTTAGCCTGCCTGAGTCCCAAAGATGCTGCCATGTACTGTTTTTTTTGCCATGACATCAATCCTCCTGGAGTCCTTATCTGGGGGATGTGAAGCCAAGGGAATATTTGCCTTATCACAGGCAGCAGCCTGCACTACCCCAACAGGGCTGCATTGCTGGGAAGGAACTCTGTGTCTGAGCCTGAAAGAGTATACCTCTTGTCCATTCTTCTGTCCACAGGAAGTATGGAATTAGGAGTTTTCAGAATTTTAAATGTCTGTTTCCCAAAAGATTTATGAAGGGGAATAGACAATCTCCTGGACTCTGGGATGTCCATTATCTCAACAAAATCAGGCTCCTCCTGATCCTCTACTGCTTCTACCATAGGAAGCTGGAGGGTTTCAGCCACTTTCTTGTAAAACATAAAGTGGGAAGGGGACTCAGAAAGCCTAGGAGGAGAAACACCTGAAGGTCTGTCTGGGGAGATGTCCGGGTCAATAAGCACATCCAGACTTTCATAATCACCTTCTTCTTCTTCTTCCTCTTCCTCTTCCTCTTCCTCTCCCTCTCCCTCCTCCTCCTCCTCCGGTTCATAAAATTCTTCTAAAGTATAATCTGGAACCGGGGGAACCGACCAAACCGAGCCTCTGAAAGTTGGTGCCGGTTCGGCCGGAACCGGAGTTGGCGATTGAACTATCCTTATCGCTTTGGCTATCTCATCAGCGGTCGGACAAAGAACTTGTGGATCCGAACCGGATGATTTGTCCCTTTTCTTCCTTTTAAACGGAACCGACTCCTCAGAATCGGTTCTCCTTTTGCCAAGAAGTTTACGCCCTGGTCAGAGGCACTCCTTCCGGTTCAGTCGAACCGAACCGGCTAGCCATCTGGGTCAGCGGACTTCTCGTCTCCTTTCCTCAGTACCTACTCTCTTATCAGGGTAGCTTTGGGAAAACTTTTACAAATTTGGCAGTCTGAATTGAGGGTAATACCCCAGACAATAACACAGGTGGTGTGGGATCAGCCTTAGCAAAGGCTTCCCCCACACACTGATGTTGAAACCCAGTGGGCCCGTTTTTTCTTGGTTCCTCAGACATGGCCAATCCTAACCAAAACTTACCCTTTTTTCAGCAATCCGCCAGGCAAGACACCCCTATCGGTTCCTGACAGTGTTACGGGTCTTGGAAAAAAACGTAATGAAATCCTTTTTTTTTTTTTTTTTAAGAACCGATACGGACCGGTTACCACACTCTAATAAAGACAGAAGTTTTTTACAAACCTGATCGGTTCAAACCGAACCGATCCAGTGTTTACAAGTTCCACACACAAACTAATATAGGAAAACCTATCTAGTACTCACGGTACCACAGACAGAGACTTAAACCGACAGGTTTAGAAGCAGAAATTCGGTTGAAACCGAGCGAAAAAAAAAAAAATGACACTTTAACCAACTTTTTTGAACCGAGTGAAGGAGAAATCTCCGGAGCGACTGTTCAGTGAGGCGGAGTAAAGAATCTGATGGTTGGAGTTCAAACAGCAGCAGACAGAGGCTTCAACCGAGCTCGAGCTCCGCGTTCCATGCCCTGCATGGAACATTAACTCTTTGTTCTCCGGGGCAGTTCAAAGGTTGGTGATCACTACATATGTCAGAATAAAGCAAGACTTCATGTTGTTTGAACAAACATCTTTTAAAACCAAGGTTCAAGATGGTGACTCTGGGAATAATTCTTCCCTCTCTAAGGCCAGGGGACTGGCTAGCCTCCCTGGACCTCAAAGATGCCTACTTTCACAGTCCCATCAGGTGCTCCCACAGAAAGTACCTCCGGTTCAAGTTGCCCTCAGGCCATTACCAGTTTAAAGCAGTGTCCTTTGGCCTGACATCAGCTCCAAGGGTTTTTACAAAGTGTCTGGCAGTAGTAGTGGCCTTTTTAAGAAGGCAGAAGATTTCCATTTTTCCATATCTGGACGACTGGCTCATAGTGGGTCAGTCTCCAGACCAAGTCAAGTCAGACCTGCAAGTGGCCCAGCAAGTGCTCTCTTCCCATGGGTTTCTTCTCAACCTCCCCAAGTCAGTCCTCGAACCAGTACAGCTTCTTACCTTTATAGGGGCAGAGCTAGATACTGTCAAAGCAAGAGCCTTTCTTCCCCTGGAAAGGGCAAGAGTTCTTATAGAACTGGCTTCTTCCTTTACCCTTCAGGTGTCCCGACCAGGAAGGCACTTATTACAGCACTTGGGCCACATGGCAGCTTCTAAAGCAGTGGTCCAAGGGGCAAGATTCCAGATGAGGGACATTCAGTTCCATCTGAGGGCCTTTTGGTCCCAAAAGAAGGACCCTCTTAAAGCTGATTCCAGTGACTCCGACACTGATGCAAGCTCTTCAATGGTGGCAGGATCAGGACAATTTAATGCAAGGGTTCCCATTTGTCACTTAGTCTCATTCGGTGGTCCTTACCACGGATGCTACCCTTTTGGGGTGGGGGGCTCATCTGGGGGCTCTCGCAGCCCAGGGACTGTGGTCCTTTCAGGAGTCCCTTCTTCATATCAGTCTCCTAGAACTCGGGTCAGTTTTTCTGGTCCTGCAAGCTTTCTCTGTCTGTGCAGAACAAGGTAGTTCAGGTCAAAACAGACACCACCACCACCATGTGGTACACCAACAAGCAGGGAGGCACTCTGTCTATGGCCTTGTGCACAGAAGCCATGACATTGTGGTCTCTGGCTTATTCCCTGCAGACCTCTCTGATAGCAGTTCACCTTAAAACATAGAAACATAGAATTTGACGGCAGATAAGGACCGCTTGGCCCACCTAGTCTGCCCATTTTCCTACCTAACAGATCAGCTGCAAATCCTAGTTAACCAACAGCTTACTTCCTCCTACCCCCCACTAGGACTGTCTTATGCCTGTCCCATGCATTCTTGAAGTCCTCCACTGTTCTTGACTCCACGACCTCCTCAGGGAGGCTGTTCCGTGCATCCACAACCCTCTCAGTGAAAAAATACTTCCTCACATTACCTCTGAGCCGTCCCCCCTCTATCTTCAAATTGTGCCCCCTTGTTCTTGCACATCTCTTTTTTTCTGGAAGATGCTACCCTCTTGGACTTTAATTCCCTTGAGGTACTTGAAAGTTTCTATCATGTCCCCTTCTCCCTCCTTTCCTCTAGGGTATACATATTAAGCTCCTTTAGTCTTTCTTCGTATGTCTTCTGGTGCAGAGCCTGCATCATTTTGGCTGCCCTCCTCTGGACAGCTTCCACTCTCTTTGTGGAGATGGGGTCTCCAGAACTGCACACAGTACTCCAGATGGGGTCTCACCAACTGTCTGTACAGAGGGATAACAACGTCCTGTTTTCTACTATTGATGCCTCTTCCTATGCATCCCAGTATCCCCCCTGCCTTCCTTACTGCCTTCTCACATTGCTTGCCCACCTTTAGGTCATCTGATATAATTACTCCTAGGTCTCTTTCTATTTTTACTGTTGTCAGTATCTCACCCCCCATTGTGTACACTTCCCCTTGGTTTTTGTTTCCCATGTGCATTACCTTGCACTTCTTTGCATTGAATCTGAGCTGCCATACATTTGACCATTCCTCCAACCTTGCCAAGTCCCTTCTCATCCTTTCCACTCCATCTTGTGTATCAACCCTGTTGCAGATCTTTGTGTCATCTGCAAAGAGACATACTTTTCCTTCCAGTTCCTCTGCAATGTCACTTATAAAGACATTAAAAAGGACCGGTCCCAATACTGAACCCTGTGGTACCCCACTAGTAACCCTCCTTTCTTCACTGTGTATTCCATTTACTACTACCCTTTGCGTCCTGTTGTCTAGCCAATTTTTTATCCAGGCTACCACCTTGGGACCCACTCAAAAGCTGGCTATCTTGTGAATTAATCTTTTGTGTGGGACTGTATCAAATGCCTTGCTAAAATCTAGGTAGGCCATGTCCACAGCCCCTCCCTGGTCTACTACTTTGGTCACCCAGTCAAAGAAATCTATTAGATTCGTCTGACACGACCTTCCCATCATGAATCCATGCTGCCTTGGGTCCTGTGCCCCACTGGCCTCCAGGTACTCAACAGTTCTTTCCTTCAGAAGTGATTCCATCATTTTCCCTACCACTGAGGTCAAACTAACTGGTCTGTAGTTTCCTGCCTCTGTCCTGCTCCCACTTTTGTGAAGAGGAATCACATCTGCCCTCCTCCAGTCCTCGGGTACCACCCCATCCTCCCATGATTTGTTAGAGAGTAGTCAGCGATGTCACTAGTTCTACCCTTAGTTCTTTCCTTCCAGGAAAGGACAATGTGCTAGCAGATGCACTGAGCAGGATCTCCCAGGGCCATCACGAATGGTCCCTGGACCCCTTAGTGTTGAAAGTAATTTTTCTCAAGGTGGGGCACTCCAGAGATGGATCTCTTTGCAGCCCCAGACAATCATCAGCTTCCTCTATTTTGTTGCAGACCCCCAGTCCTGGGCTCAGTCCTTCTGGATGCTCTGATTTTGAACTGGGAAGGGAAATTTCTGTATGCTTTCCCTCCCTTTCCCCTACTGTTCAAAGTTCTAGTGAAGATAAGGTCACAACCTTGCAAAGTGATTCTGATTGCTCCAGACTGGGCCAGACACTTGGTACCCCCTGTTACTGTCTCTAGCAGTCCCATCTTCCCCTGTCTCTTCCCAGGAATTACAACCTGTTAACCTCCTCTCAGGGGAGGATTTGGTACCCCAATCTTCGGTCTCTCAATCTCATGGCATGGCTCTTGAAGAGTTAGAGTATGCAGATTTGCATCTGTCCTCAGGGGGTTCTGGATATTCTCAAAGCCTCTCGAAAGCCCTCCACCAGAGAGACTTATAACTCCATATGGAAAAGATTCAGCATTTGGTGTTCCAAGAAGCATATTTCTCCAGACACTGCTGAATTGCCTACAGTTCTGGATTATATGGTCCATCTTAATGGCCTAGGCCTCAGACCAGCTACTCTCAAGGTAGACTTGTCAGCTGTTTCTGCTTTTCTGTCAGTGGGGAAGTCTTACTCACTATCATCTCATCCTGTCTTCTGTAAATTTTTCAAGGGATTGCTTCATACCAATCCTCCCTTTAGGGATCCTGCACCTGCCTGGGACTTAAATATTTGCATTGCTCAACTTATGCAACCTCCTTTTGAGCCTATGTCCTCAGCAGAGCTTAAGTACTTGACTTGGAAAACTGTGTTTTTGGTAGCTGTTGCCTCTCCCAGATGTATCGGTGAACTGCAAGCCCTGTCAGTGGAACCCGATTTTATCTCCTTTCATAGAGAGAAAGTGGTCCTTAGAACCAATAGGAGATTCTTGCCCAAAGTGGTTTCAGACTTCCACTTGAATCATTCTGTGTCTCTTCCTGTCTTCTTCACTGATCATTCTTCCTCAGGAGAGAGGAGGCTACACAGTGTAGATGTTAAGGGCCCTTGGCTATTACATAGAGTATACCAAGGGTCACAGGTTTGATTCCCTCCAGTTGTTCCTCACTTATGGGGAAGTGGGAAAGGGCAAACCTGCCACCAAGAGAACTGTTGCCAGGTGGATTGTGTCTTGTATACAATTCTGCTATGAGAAACTGGGAATGATTCCACCCTCAGGCCTGAGGGTTCTCTACAAGAGGTACAGCTGCTTCCCTGGCTGCTAACAGGGATATCCCTCTGTTAGAAATTTGTCAAGCAGCCACCTGGAAAACAGTCCATACATTAACCAAGCATTACTCTCTGGATATCCATGCTAGGAGTGATGCTCTGCTTGGCACAGCAGTACTTCAGAGCTTATTCCCAAAGTAGGTTCTCTCCCTCCTCCATGGAGCAACTGCTTGGTAGTCTGCAATAGTCAGAATACAGCAAGACTTAGTCATTTGAAGAAAAAAATTACTCACCTTAGTAATTGTGTTTCTTCTAATGGAGTCTTGCTGTATTCTGACCTGCCTCCCCTCTCAGAACCTGGTTTTTGGGAAGTGGGTGGGCAGGTGCAGTGCGCCCCAAGGGTGCTTCTTGCACACACTTCTTTTTTTATTTGGGTGTTTTTTTTGTATTGTTATCCTTATTGGATTGGTTTTGGGTTTCCTGACTTGAGTCTTCCTTTGGGAATCCAAAACTTCTGTTGCCAGTTGGCTAGTTAAAAATTTTACAGTTTTCACATAGTATAGTTAGTCTTTGCTTGTAAGAATCTAACGGTTGGATTTCAAAGGGCTGCAGACAGAGACCTCAACCGAGCTCTAGCTCAACGTTCTATGCACTGCATAGAAAATTAACCCTATACTCTCCAGGGCAGTTTAAAAGCTGGAGCTAGCTGCAGATTGTCAGAATACAGCAAGACTCCATTAGAAGAAACACAATTACTAAGGTGAGTCATTTTTTCTTGTCCCCACTTTTTTTTTATTTTATTTTTTTTTTTAAAAACCACCTGAGCAATTTCTTTTTCCATTTGCACTCCTGACTGCTTTCCCTGCCTCCCTCTGTTTATCCAGGTATGCTACCTTGTCCTCCTCCTCCTGTGTTTCCTAGTATTTTCTGAAAACGCCATCTTTTTCACTTTTACCTTCCAGGCCACTTCCTTTGAGGACAGTAGTGTGTTTGTTTGTTTTTTTTTTTCTCTCTTTCTCTTGCCCTTGTTAACTTGCCTAATTGCAAAGGTGTGTCTTCTCCACTATGGCTTCTTTCAGATAGGCCCACTACTTCTCAACTCCACCCCCCCCCCCCCCAATTCGTCCCTCCCTACCAGGGCATTCTTAAGACATATCCTCATCTTAGCAAAGTCCACCCTCCTGAAATCCAGGACCCTCACCTTTGAGTAGCTTGACTCTGCCACTGTACTCATACTGAACCACTCCGTGCGATGATCACTAGATTCCAGGTGTCCGCCCACCCTAACTTCCGCAGTTCTGAGTCTTTTCTCGTAGGGCTTCTCATGTAACTCCTGCACCATTTTTGTTTTCCTCTGAAGTGCCTCCACCATTCCTATACCCTCCTTATGTTTATCCCATGCATGTGTGAAGCCCCCTACTGATTTAGCCTCCACCATTTCTGCTGGCAGGCTGTTCCAAGTGTCTACCACCCTTTCAACAAAGAAGTATTTCCTTGCATTTCTCTTAATCCCCTTCTCCTCCCCCCTCCAGCTCCATTGCAAGCTCTCTGGTCCTGGTGCTCTTCCTGATTTCAGAGAGATTCAGCTACTGCACCTTGTTCACCCCTGTGAGGTACTTGCATGTCCCTATCATGTCACCACTCTCTCTTCCAGGGTGTACATGTTTGAGATCCCTCAGTCCTTCCTCATAGGGCTTCTCGTATAACTCCTGCAGCATTTTCGTTGTCCTCTTCTGAACTGCTTCCACCCTGTCTGTTCTTTTCAGAGGTGCAGCCTCCAAATCTGTACACAGTACTCCAGGTGGGATCTCTCCAGGAAGTGATACAGTTGCAACACCACCTCCCTCATCCTACTGGAGATGCTATGCATCTCAGGATCCTACTAGCCCTACCCTGCCTCTTTGAGGTTGCCAGATATAACTCCAAGGTCCCTTTCTGTTTCGTGATTGTCAGTAACCCCACCACCACCATTGTATGCTCAGCTCCTGGGTTCCTGTGCTGTAGGTGTGTATATATGCAGTTTTTTGGCACTGAACCCCAACTGCCATGCAGTGTAAACATGAAATAGCCAGCAGAAGTAAGACTTATGGTCTTTCGAGTCTGCTGTACTGCAATGCCCCTGATCCAAAGATTACAATGGGCTCTGTCCCTCCCCTTTAACTTGTCCCACCCTCTCTTGAACCTCCCCCCACAGTCTTTTGAGTGACGACCTCAGATTGGAGTTCATTCCACCCTGACACTATCCACTCTGTAAAGAAGTGTCTGCTGATTCTTGAATCTTCCAACAACCAGCTTATGACTGTGCTCCATACTTTTCTCGTTGTCAGACAGAAAATATCCCCAGTGTCCACCTTGTTGTTACCCATCAGGTATTTTAAGGTTTTAATCCTGTACCCTCTCTCTCCCTCCTTTTCTCCAGTGGGCACATTTTGAGCTCTTTCAGCCTGTCCCCATATGCCTTGCCTAGCTGTCCCTGAACCATTCTTGTTGCTCTCCTCTGGACTGCCTCAAGCTGGTTAATAGCCTTTTTCTAGGTCGGGGCTCCAGTCTTGCATGCTGTACTCCAGGTGCAGACACGCTAAGGATATGTACAGCGGCATTGTAACCTCCTGCCTTTGGCTCGTGAACCATCTGGCAATGTGTCTTAGCATTCTGTTTGCCGTGGTTGATACCTTACCACACTGCGTGGCCTGTTTGTCATTGGTGATGGCTAGCCCCAAGTCGTCGTCCTCCGTTGCAGCGACCTCGACCCCCTCCCTCCCACCAGCACCATACCCTGCCCATGGGGATTTCCTACCAGTATGCATGAACTTGCACTTTTTTGAATTGAATCCCAGCTGCCAGATGCCTTACCACCTCTCCAGCCTAGCAAGGTCCTTTTCCAAGTCCTACACCCCTTTGTCCAGACCCACCCTCCCACAGAGCTTGATGTTGTCTGCAAAGAAGCAGGCAGATATTGCCTTTAACTTTAGCCTCAGTATTGTTAATGAACACACTGGGCCAGAACTGACTCCTGCAGGACTGCACTTGTATCTTCCTTGTACCTCAGAGTCCCCCCCAACACTTCCTTCTGGGTCCCACCAGCGCCAGTTTGCCACCCACATGTTTAGTTTGTTCCCTACCTATATGTCATGAAACTTCCTGTTCAGCCTCCTGTGTGCCACCAAGTTGAAAACCTTGCTCAGATTTTAAAAGTAGAATGTCAACTGCCTGACCCTTGTCCACCGCTCTTTGTCCAGTCAAAGAAGTTAATCAGGTTGGTTTGACGGGATCTTCCTGATATGAACCCATGCTGCCTCTCGGCCTGTAGCCTGTTGGTTTCAAGGAACTCCACTGCTCTTTCCTTCAGAATGATCCCCATCTGCTTACACACAATGGAGGTCAGACACTTCTGCAGTTCCCTGTGTCATCCCTCGGCCCACTGTTGTAAAGTGGTACCACATGCACAGTTCTTCATTCCTGCAGTACCACCCCTGTTTCCAGAGAGTTGCTAAACAGGTTCGCCAGTGGACCTGCCAGCTCCAGCGTCGGTTCCTTCAATATTCTTGGGTGCATGCCATCAAGGCTTGGGGACTTGTTTACAATTGAGTCACGTGATCCCTTTCCTAACCCTGTCCTCAGCCATATCTCCCCCAATAATTTTCTTTGGTAAAGATAGAACAGATGTATTTATTCAACACCTCTGCTTTCTCTTTACTGCCTTCAAACAACATGAAGTGTTGCTGTATTCTGACTATTGCAGTTAGCACCAGCCTTTAAACTGCCCCGGAGAACAAAGGATTAACTTTCTGTGCAGAGCATAGAATGCTGAGCTCGAGCTTGGTTGAGGTCTCTATCTGGAGCCCTTTGAAATCCAACCGTCAGATTCTTTACTCCACCTCACTGAACAGTCACTCTGGAGATTCCTCCTTCAGCTCAGTTCGAAAGTCTGTTAAAGTCTCGGTTGAGTTGTCTGTTTTTGCCAAATTTATTTTCGCATAGTCTGTTCAGTCCCTGTCTGTGGTACCGTGAGTAATAGATAAGTTTTGTTCTGATTTCTGTGTGGAAATTGTAAAGTGTTAGATCGGTTCGGCTGAACCGATCATTTGTATTGAATTCTTGCGTTTTACTTTAGTGTGGTTACCGGTCCTTATTGGTTTGTGTGTGTGTAAAAAAAAAAAAAAAAAAAAAAAAAATGTTTTGAGCGTTTTTTCCAACACCCATGACACGGTTAGGAACACATAAGGGAGTCTTGCCTGGCGGTTGCTATGGAAAGGGCAAGTTTGGTTAGGTTGGCCATGTCTGAGAAACCCAAGGAAAAAAAGGGCCCACTGGGTTTCAACACTGCAGTGAGTGTGGAGGAGGTCTTTGCTAAGGCCTAACCCCACACCACCTGTGTTTATTGTCTGGGGTTTGAACACCTCGATACAGACTGCCAAATTTGTAAACATTTTCCTAAATCTACCCTTTAAAAAGAGATTTGGTAGACTGAGGGAAAAGGAGGCCGAGAAGTCCGCTGACCCGGATGGCCAGCCTGGTTTGGTTTCGACCGAACCAGAAGGAGTGCCCTCTGACCAGGGTGATACTACTTCAGGCAAGAGGAGAGCCATTCCTGCAAAAAAGAAAAGCAAAGAAAAATCGACTGGTTCGGATCCAGAGGTTCATGTTCCGACCGTCGAGGAAATGACCAGAGCAATTCAAATTGTGGAATCGCTTCGCACTGATCCGACACCTTTTCGCAGGGGTTCGGTTGGTTCCTCCGGTTCAGGATTATACTACTGAAGATTTTTATGAACGGGAGTTTGAAGATGATGGTGATGATGGTGAAAGTCTGGATGTGCCTGTGGAACCGGACATCTCCCCAGATGGACCTTCTGGTGTATCCTCTCCTAGGCTTTGAGTCCCCTTCCCATTTTCTGTTTTACAGGAAAGTGGCTGAAACCCTCCAGCTTCCTATGGAGGAGGCAATGGAGGATCAGGAGGAGCCTGATTATGTGGAAATGATGGACATTCCAGAGTGCAGGAGACTGTCTATTCCCGTTCACAAATCCTTTGGGAAACAGACACAAAAAAGTCTCCCAAATTCTCTACCCCCTGTTGACAGAAGGATGGACAAGAGGTACACACTATCAGGCTCAGATACTGACTTTTTATACCAGCAATGCAGCCATGTTTGGGTAGTGCAGGCTGATGCCTGTGATAAGGCAAACATTCCCTTGGCTTCACACCCCCCTAGACAAAGACTCCAGGAAGATTGATGCCATGGCAAAAAAACAGTACATGGCGTCTTCCTTGGGACTCGTGCAGGCGAATTATATGGCCTATACAGCCAGGTACAAGAAGTCCAGATGGGACACTGTCCTGGCACTGGCTAAACAGGCCTCTCCCTAGCTAGCCAAGGAGCTGGAGGAGGTGGCTGCAGATGGTATTGAGGCATCAAAAGTACAGTTTCATGCTGCTGTGGACTCCAAAGATGTGTCATCGAGTCATGGCTACATCTGTGGCTCTTCGGAGAATGGCTTGGCTCAGATGTACTAGCCCCTCACAGGACGCCCAGGCTAAGGCCATGGATTTTCCTGTAGTGGGTAATTCTCTGTTTGGGGAGCAGACAGAGAATTACATGAAGAAAATGGACGAGTACAGGACCACTTATAGGAGTGCTCAGGCCAAGGAGAGGCAAGCAACTCCTCAAAGGCAGCAATCTAGGGGCAGGCCTTTTCGCAGGCCTTTTTACCAAGCACGGGCCTCTTCTCCCTTTTCACAGAGGGGTTCTTCAGAGGGAGAGGCAGAAGGGGGATGAGCAGGGCTGCATCCACTCCGCAGCCTAAGGCCCCTGCCAAGCAGACACCCTGATGGGTCGGCCCGGGTCGAGACTCCTATTCCAGTAGGGGGCAGGTTGGCTTACTTTGTCCAGGACTGGATGTCTATTATCTCAGACAAGTGGGTCCTGGAAGTAGTAAGCCAGGGACTGGTTCTCAGCTTCAAGAAATTTCCGAAGATGAGAGCCAGATCTCTTCCACCTGCAGGTCTCTCAGAAACCCTTGCCCTAGAGGTAGAGTTTTCATCTCTTCTGGCCTTAGGAGCCATAGAGAGAGATCTTACTTTGAGAGGGCTCTTGCAGTAGGTAATTACATATAGGACTGACGCCGGCAGGACACCATGGAAAAATTTCTAGCTAGCAGTCCCTGGCGAGGGGCCGCCCCCCCCCCCGTCAGGTGACCGGCATCAGGAGACATCGGTATAAAGGGGCGGTCCCGGACGCCCGCCTTCCAGTTCTTTCCTGCTGTTAGCTCGTGCAGCACCTCACGGAAAAGTTCGTACTTTGTCAGCCCTATCTTCATCGTTTTTTTTTTTTACCGAAAAATCATCATTTTTTTGACCGTCAGTACTAGCATCGGTGTATGTTGTCCCATACACCCTCCGAACACAAGAATAAGTGCGATTCGTGCAACGGCCAACTACCGCACAAGGACTGGCACTCTCTGTGCTTGTTCTGCCTAGGCCCCGATCACCCGGTCGAGAAGTGCCAGCACTGCCTCAGTTTCAACGCGGCTACCCGGAAAAGGCGGCAGCAATCCCTGGAAGCCCATATTCTAAAGAAGAAAATGAGTTCTATGGAGAAGGAGCTCAAAAAACTGAGGCAGGCGTCCACTTCCCCCGAAGGCCATCGGAAGAAGAGGAGGCACCGGGACAAGGGCTCCTCCACCGCGTCTCCCTCGGGAGTTGCTGGGACGCAGGTAACATCCCTTCCAGGGGTCGCTCCTCGATGGCCGCCTCTGAGGTTTCAGAGGGGGTGTCGGCCCGCCCGTCTGGCTCACGCTCGGGCCTTGCGGGCGCCTCAGGGCAGGTGGAGGCCTCCGCCCCTGTTTCAGCTGCAGGCTCGCAGCCTACCTGTGGCTGACTCCGGTAAGTCGGGTGTTGGCTCCTCTGATGTCCGACCCTCCGGGGCGACGCGTGGCCTCCACCCCACCAGACCAGGCCGATCACTCTACTCGGTCTGCCTCCAGTGATGGCTCTCATAAGTCGGATGTCGGCTACTCCGATGTCCGGCTGGTGAAAGAACAGCGGACTGCGTCCGTGGTACCTGGTTCCACAGCCTTCGCTCGTCTGAGGAACCAGGTCTCCGACCAGGGACTTTTCCCCTCTGTCCCGAGGCGAGGATGGGTTCTTTTTTCTCAGTCAGTTCTTCCTCTACCTGGAGCGCCGGACCTGACATCTGCTCAGACGCCGGCCCCTCCGACGTCGGCCTTACAGACTCTGGGAGACATTCCGCTCCCATCGGGCCCTCTGGGCTTTCCTCTGTGGACCCGCCCGTGAGGCCTCCGGCCGGGCCGTCTGCTCCGGCAGCCCCCCCCCGGCTCCTGGGTATCCTTCGTCCTATTCGATGCCGGTATACCCGGGACCGCAGTATCCGGCGCCACAGTACCCGACGCCGGGTTACCCGCAGCTGGGTTTTGGATACGTGCCATACGGTTATAACCCGTATCCTTATCCCCCGCCTCCTCCACCACCCTCGAGGCTGCCAGTGGACCTACAGGAGACTCTGGCCTCCTGGTGGGCTGAGGCCAAGGCTTAGCTCACCAAAGAGGTCGAGAGCCACCTTCCGGTGACGGTGCCGTCCTAGGTTCCTGTACGTCCGAGGCGGAACACTCCCTCACCACCTCCGGACTCCAGGGTTCTTCCGTTTGGATTCAGAGAAGGGCAGGATACGCTTCCCCGGGGACTTCCCAAGGGATCTGTTCCTCCCCGGGTCGGGAAAGGAAGTCTTTTTCTCTTCTTCATCCTCCTCTTCACCCTCTGACTCTTCCGATGGTTGCTCCGAGAGAGGCGACGAGCCTCGCTCTCCGTCGAAGCCCAGGCCAAGGACTCCTCCAAAGTCGCCTCCGGAGGATCCTTCTTTTAGGGAGTTGCTTAGCAGAATCCAGGAGGTTCATCAGTGGCACTCCCTGGAACCAGATCCTCAGCGTCTGAAACTCGCTGAACATCTAAGATCTGCCCGTGATCGCTCCTACCTTGGTGCCACCCTGGACAGAGCCTCACGCCGACCTTGTTACCACAATATGGAAGCAGCTGTCGGCCTTAGCCCCACTTCCTAGGAAGTCGAACCGGCTATATCAGGCTCCAGAGGGTGTTGATTTCCTGGATTCTCACCCTCGTGCCGACTCGGTCGTGATTAGTGCCGCTCACGGCCGGTCGGCAGACCCCAAACATCTTGGCTCGTCTCCTCCTGATAAGGAATCACGCCTTCTGGACCAGTATGGGAGAAAGATTTATGCTTCCTCCACACTGGGGATCAGGGCCCTGAACTATGTCTGCCATATGGGGGACTACCAGAAGGCCATCCTGACTCAGGCGGAAGCCAAACTGGACTCCTTACCTGACTCCCAAGTCAAGCAGGAGTTGGCTGATCTCGTCCGCTCTGCTCGTTTGGCCAATCGACACATGCTACATAGATACATAGACAGTGTCGGCAGATAAGGGCCTATGGCCCACCCAGTCTGCCCATTTGAGCTTGTAAGTTCAGTTTGTTTTCCTAGAAGTCTGTTGCCCCTTACCCCTGACCTCCAGAATTCCTTTATGCCTATCCCATGCATTCTTAAATCCGTGATTGTTTCAGCCCCCACCACTTCCTCTGGCAGGGTGTTCCACTTGTCCACCACCCGCTCTGTGAAGAAATTCTTTCTTATGTTTCCTCTGAATCAGCCCTCTCCAACTTCATCCCATGCCCTCTAGTCCTGGAACATCTTTTTATTAAAAATAGTGTATTCCTGCACCCTGTTCCTCCCTGTAAGATACTTGTATGTCTCTATCATATCCCTCTCTCCCTTCTCTCCTCCAGGGAGTACATGTTCAGTTCCTTCAACCTGTCTTCATAGGACTTGTGATGCAATCCATGCACCATCTTTGTTCTCTCTGAACCTTCTCTACCTGTCTATGTCCTTACGTGAGGTATGGTCTCCAGAACCGTACACTGTACTCCAGGTGGGGCCTCACTAGTGTCTTGTATAGCGGAATTATGACCTCCTTTCCCTGCTGGATGCCCCTGCCCATACATCCCAGCATCCTATTTGCTTTACCTGCTACCTTGTCAGACTGTTTCCCTACCTTGAGGTCATCTGAGATGATAACCCCAAGATCCCTTTCCTGCTTGGTGCATGCTATATCCTCACCCCCAACTGATATATTGTGCCAGGGTTTTGTGCCCCATATGCATTATCTTGCACTTCTTTGCATTGAATTTCAACTGCCAAACCCTGACCATTCTTCAAGTTTCTGCAGGTCGCTTCTCATTCTGTCTACACCCTCTGGTGTGTCTACTCTGTTACAGAGCTTTGTGTCATCAGCGAACAGTGAAATTCTGCCTTCTAGGTCCTGCGCAATGTCACTGATGAAGATGTTGAATAGGACCGGTCCCAGCACTGATCCCTGTGGACCCCACTGGTCACTCTTCCCTCTGTGGAGTGACAGCCATTTACCACCACCCTCTGTGTCCTGCCACCCAGCCAGTTACCTACCCACCACACTACTGTCCTGCCCACACCCATATTCCCCAGTTTGTGTAATAGTCTTCTGTGGCACAGTGTCAAAGACCTTGCTGAAGTCCAGATAGGCCATGTCCACTGCCCTCCGTTGATCCACCTCCCTAGTCACCCAGTCAAAAATTCAATGAGGTTGGTCTGACATGACCTCCCCGGTGAAACCATGCTGCATGGGTCCTGTGGTCCATTGACAACCAGATGTTCCACCAATCTCTCCTTCAGTAGTGCTTCCATGATCTTCCCCACTACCGAGGTGAGGCTGACTGGTCTGTAGTTCCCTGCTTCCTCTTTGTTCCCACTTTTGTAAAAGGGGACTACATCTGCTGTCCTCCAGTCTTTGGGTACCTCCCCTGTTTCCAGTGATCGGCTAAACAGGATAGCCAGAGGTTCAGCCACCACCTCTCTTAGTTCTTTAAGGACCCTGGGGTGCACCCCATCTGGCCCCATTGCTTTATCAACTCTTATTACTTCCAGTTCCTTCAGGACCCTTTCTCGTGTAAAGGGACTTGTGTCCATTTCACTCATTCTCACCCTTGTACTCCCTTCAGACCCATTACCCTCCTCTTCCTCAGTAAAGACTGCTAGAAATACCTGTTCAATATGTCAGCTTTACTGTTGTCATCCTCCTTCAGTCTCACTATCCCTCCCTTTGTCTTTCTTTTTTCACTTATGTACCTGTAAAAGGTTTTGTCTCCTCTACCCACTGATTTTGCAATGTGTTCTTCTGTCTGAGCTTTGGCTTCCCTTACTGACCTCCCTGCCTCCCTTTGCTTCTCCTGGTACTTCTCCCTATCCCCTTCTGCCTGTGTCTTTTTGTATTGCCTGAATGCAATCTTTTTGGCTTTCACTTTCCTTGCTACCTCTTTGGAAAACCATAATGGTCTCCTCTTCCTTTTCCTCTTGCTAACCTGCTTAATGCATAATTCTGTTGTTCCTGTAATCCCCATTTTAAATACTGCCCACTGTTCCTCAACCCTTGATTCCTGTCCTATTCCCCTTAATGCCTCTTTCAAGTATCTCCCCATTTTCCCAAAGTCTGCCCCCCTAAAATCCAGGATACGTGTTTTTGTGTGGTTTTGGTTCTGCTCTTTCTGTGATTTCAAACCACAATGACTGGTGGTCACTGTTTCCCAGGTGCTCCCCCACTGTTACCCCCATCACACTGTCCCTGTTTGTGAGCCCAAGGTCCAGTATTGCCTTCTGCGAGTTGGTTCCATGACCAGTTGCTTGAGGAAGGCACCCTGAAGGAGTCCAGGATAAATCTGCTCTAGTTGATGCTGCTGCTGGGATGCTCCAGTCCACGTCTGGAATATTGAAGTCTCAACCAGTACTACCTCACCCTTTGTCTGCCATCCTTTGGATGGCTAGCATCAACTCCTATCTGTTTCTTCCTCCTGGGCTCGTGGTCTGTAGACCACACCTGTCACGGATGGCTGTCCCATTTTCCTTTCCAGCTTAACCCACAGTATCTCTCCCCCATTTTGTTCCTCCTGGATCTCTGTGGCCCTTATGTCATTTTTTCACATAGGTGCCCTCCTCCTCCCTTCCTGCCTGCTCTGTCTCTTCTGAATATGTTGTAGCCAGGTGGCCATCTCCCAGTCGTGGTTATCATTACACCAGGTTTCAGTGATGACCACAATGTCCAGGTCTGACTGCACCATGGCAGCCTCCAGATCTTCCATCTTGTTGCTAAGGCTCCTGGCATTTGCACACATGGCTTTCCATGATTTTTCACATGGCTACTTGCGACATACGATGCAGTGGACACTGCTGGGCGGAGCTCGGCTTTCACGGTAGGCCTACGGCGTCATGCTTGGCTCCGTGTGTCAGGCTTGGTCCCGGAGGTGCAATCTGCTATCCAGGAAGCACCCTTCCAGGGGTCGGTGCTTTTCGGAGGTGATGTCAAGGACATCATCACCGTTTGCAAGAGAAGGGGACGGTTCTGAAGTCAGTTGATTCCATGTACCGTCCCCATCAGCAGCAGCGCCGTCCCTTTCGCAGATGGAATCTGCCAAAGGTGAAACCCCAGGGAAGGCGGGACACAAAATGCCGGGCCTCCGCAGCTGCCAAGCCCCCTTCCGCCCAAAAAAGCAACAGGTGCTTCAGCTGCGGCGCTGCCCCGCACCACCGGACTCCTTTCCTCTCCCACTGCCTCCGGACTCCCCGGAGGAATTGGTAGGAGGGAGGTTTTCCCTTCACCTTCCGGGATGGGAGAGGATAACCACAGATTCTTGGGTGCTCCAGCTCATAGCAGAAGAACACTCCATAGAGTTTCTTCAGAAACCACCCCGCCACCCCCCTCTGAAGTCGTCGTATTCATGGGAACATCTTCTCTTGGTCCAGGAGGAAATCCGGCTCTTCTGCTGAAACAGCGATAGAGCCTGTCCCGTTCATCTGCAAGGGCGGGTTGCTATTCCATTTCTTCCTGGTCCCAAAGAAGACAGGAGATCTCGGACCAATTTTGGATCTCAGTTCCCTAGTCTTTACATAGAGTACAAAGGTTCAGGATGCTCTCTTTGCAGAGTCTTCTGCCCCTCCTCCGGCTGGGTCAATGGCTTTATGCCCTGGATATGCAGGATGCTTATCTGCACATTCCCATTCGCCCATCTCATCGCAAATACCTTTGTTTTGCGTTCCAGGGGGACCACTACCAGTTCAAGGTGCTCCCATTTGTTCTGTTCTCGGCCCCCTGAGTATTTACCAAATGCCTGGCAGTGGTGGCGGCCCACCTGCGTACCAAGGGAGTGCAGGTCTTCCCGTACCTGGACGACTGGCTCCTGGCGGCCTCGTCCAAGGAGGAACTCCTGCGTTTTCTCTCCCTTACCTAGCAGGTTTTTGCCTGCCTGAGTGTTACCATCAGCCATTCCAAGTCTCTTCTGGACCCATCCCAGAGGCTACAGTTTATTGAGGCGATCCTCGATATGACCATGGGCAAGGCCTTCCTGCTTCCGGACAGGGCATCCACCCTTCAGACCCAAATAAGTCTGTTGTCCGACCGCAGGATGGTCTTTGCGAGGTCGGTCCTTTGCCTTCTCTGG
The DNA here is from genome assembly GCA_016271365.2 of Neoceratodus forsteri. Taxonomy (NCBI): domain Eukaryota; kingdom Metazoa; phylum Chordata; order Ceratodontiformes; family Ceratodontidae; genus Neoceratodus; species Neoceratodus forsteri. The sequence continues at coordinate 901,079,579 of CM057454.1, read as the reverse complement.
CTCATGGCAGCTGCTAACCCGACGGTACCTCACGCTCTACTCCACATGAGGATCTCTCAGTGGACTCTATGCTCTCAGTGGGATCAGCTAGTGGATGACCTAGATCACTCGGTTCTGATCTCCTCGCTGATGATGCGAGACTTGCAATGGTGGATGGTTCGAGAGAACCTTTTTTGGGGAGTTCCTTTCTTTCATCCTCCCCCCTTCCAGACTCTAACCACAGATGCCTCAGGCGAAGGTTGGGGAGCCCATCTAGGCCCTCATTGGACCCAGGGCTCCTGGTCCAAGCTAGAACAAGCTCTCCACGTCAATGTGCTCGAGCTTCGGGCAGTGTTGTACGCTGTCCAAGCCCTTCACCAATACATCCTTCCCGGCCACCTAGCCGTACAGACGGACAACATGTGTGTGGTGTGGTACATCAACAAGCAGGGAGGGACTCGGTCCTACCCTCTATGTAGGGAGGCAATGAGGGTTTGGGATTGGGCAACACAACATGACCTTCACCTCACGGCAATTCACGTTCCGGGAGTCGACAACACCCTGGCGGACAAGCTAAGTCGCTCTTCTGCTCTGACTCACGAGTGGGAACTGGACCAAGGGGTCCTAGACAATATCTTCCAACTTTGGGGAACACCACAGGTCGACCTGTTGCATCCCCACTAAGCATAAAACTTCCCATCTTCTGCTTCGTTCCAGAGCGGGCGCTTTGGAGCGATGCTCTGTCTCTAGACTGGAAGGACAGATTTGTCTATGCCTTTCCCCAGTTCCACTTATCCCACGAGTCTTGCAGAAACTAGGTTCAGAAGGAGCGAGAATGATTCTGATCGCTCCTTTCTGGCCCAGGCAAATCTGGTTCTCTCTTCTACAACAATTTTCAGAGGATCCTCCTCTTCCTCTTCCTCTATCTTGAGGTTTGTTGACCCAGGATCAGGGGACCCTCGTCCATCCAGGCCTCAAATCCCTTCAGCTGCATGCATGGCTCCTGCAGACCTAGCCCAATCCCGTTTTGGAGTGTTTCCCAAAGTGGTGGAGATTTTAGTGGAGGCCAGAAAACCCTCCACCAGATCCACTTATGCCATGAAGTGGAAAAGATTCACTATTTGGGCCGCTTCCAAGAACGTGGAACCTTTCTCCTGTTCAACGGGGCTTCTGCTGGAGTATCTACGTCATCTGTTTGACCTGGGTCTCAGCCATTCCTCTCTGAAGGTACACATGGCGGCCATTTCGGCCTATCATGTTCCCTTCGGAGACAAGGCTTTTGCTCAACTGGAGGTCTCCAAGACCTTTCTCAGAGGGGTCCTCCATCTGAGGCCCCCCATCCGTACTCCTGCTCCCAATTGGAACTTGAACTTTGTTCTGGAGAAACTTACTCTTCCCTCCCTTCGAACCTGCAGTTTCTGCGGATTTGAAGTTCCTTTCGTGGAAGGCTCTCTTCTTTGTGGTTTACTTCGACTTGGAGAATCTCCGAGTTCCAGGCCCTGATGTGTAAAATCCCGTACCTGATTTTTCACAAGGAACGAGTTGCTCTTTGCACGAATCCTAAGTTTCTCCCTAAAGTGGTAGCAGAGTCTACCCTAAATCAGTCCATAGAGTTATCTGCTTTCTTTACGCAGTACTCAAATCACGGGGAGTATTTACTCCATACTATGGATGTCCACCGCATTCTGAGGTACTACACCAACAGGACGAAGGATCTCAGAAAGATTGATCAGTTGTTCGTCTCTTTTGCTCACAAAAGGGAAGGCATTGCTGTTTCCAAGCAATGCCTGTTTAAGTGGTTGGCTCATTGCATCACTTTCTGTTTGACAAATACAACAAGACCCTCCCGGGTCAAGTCAGAGGCCACCCCACAAGAGGAGTAGCTGCCTCTGTGGCTTGTTTCAAGAATGTGTCTGCGGCAGACATCTGCGCTGCCGCCACCTGGGCTTCTGTCTATACCTTTACGAAACACTACAGTTTGGATGTTGCCTCTCGCCGTAGAGCTGGCTATTTTGCAAGACCTCCTATCTTGAGACTTGCACAACCAGAACTACCTTTTGGAGTAGTTTTTCTCCTCCCGGTGCCTCTTTTTTGTTCCAGACTGCTTGGGATTCAGTCCTATATGTAATTACCTACTGCAAGAGCCCTCTTGAAGTAAGATAGTACAGTTACGTAAGAACTTACCGTAACAGTAGCTCTTCGAGAGGAGCTCTTGCAGCAGGCGCTGTTTCCCTCCCGCCTTCCCCCTTGGAAAGTGCAGGTCTATTTTCTTCCCTTTCTAGATGGTAGGCTTCGCCTCCTTATCTTGTCAGGCCTTCTGCTGGGTACTGGTGGGAGAACTGAGGTGGAGCTGGGTCCGCCCCCTCTTGTACCCTGACCGATGTCGGGGCGGGGCCGGCGTCGGGGGCGGTCCCTCGCTGGTATTGCTGGCAGAAGTTTTCACCGTGTGGTTCTAGTGCCTGCGGCATAGTCCTAAATGTTATAGCCTGCTGCAAGAGCTCCTCTTGAAGATCTACTGTTACGGTAAGTTCTTACGTAACTGTACTTTACCCCCATGTTATTCTCAATGTTACCTAACTTGCCTGTGATTGTACAATATGTGCTGATTGTAATGTCTGTGTTGGCACACTTTCCCTTGACTTGTTCCTACTTTTTATTGCACTGTTGTCTGTAATTAACCCCGGGTCGCCCCTGAAAAAGGGACCATTATGGTCTCAGTGGGCCTACCCGGTCATCAAAATTTTTAAATAAATAAAATAAATGTGTGATTTTGTATTTCTTTGAAACGTGGCTTCCCGGCCAAATGCCCTTTGTGATAACCATTGCCTCAGTGCTTGCGCACAGAGGTTCTTTGTCTTTTAAATTGTTTTTTGTTTTAATTGGGTTCACCACAACATAACCCAGATAGACCATCTTAGGGTTGCTGGTTCATTCCACTGGGGTGTCAAACAGACGAGGCATACTGATAAGTCCTGGTAGGAGGAAACATGTGTCCGTCTTCTGTTGGCACCCTTTGCAAACTGTGCGAGAGTCCTTTCGGCACATAGAAACATAGAATTTGACGGCAGATAAGGACCGCTTGGCCCACCCAGTCTGCCCATTTCCCTACCTACTGGATAAGCTGCAGATCCTAGTTAACCAGCAGCCTACTTCTTCTTACCCCCACACCCTAGAATTGCCTTATGACTGTCCCATACATGCTAGAATTCCACCACTGATTTTTGACTCCACAACCTCCTCCGGAAGGCCGTTCCATGCATCCACAACCCTCTCTGTGAAAAAATACTTCCTTAAATTACCTCTGAGCTGCGCCCCCCCAATCTTCAAATTGTGCTCTCTTGTTCTTGCACACCTCTTATTTTGAAAGATGCTACCCTCTTGGACTTTGTTGATTCCCTTGAGGTACTTGAAAGCTTCTATCATGTCCCCCCTCTCCCTCCTTTCCTCGAGGCTATACATATAAGCTCCTTAAGTCTCTCTCATATGTCTCTGGTGCAGACCCTGCACCATTTTAGCTCCTCCTCTGGACAGCTTCCATCCTGTCTGTCTTTCTTGGAGATTGGGTCTCAGAACTGCACACAGTACTCAGATGGGGTCTCACCAGCTGTCTGTACAGAGGGATAATAACTTCCTGTTTTCTACTGGTGATGCCTCTCCCTATGCATCCAGGTAACCCCCAGCCCTCCTTGCTGCCCTCTCACATTGCTTGCCCACCTTTAGGTCATCTGATATGACTACCCCAGGTCCCTTTCCATTTTGTTGTTGTTAGTATCTCACCCCCATTGTGTACTCTTCCCAGGGTTTTGTTTCCCAGGTGCATTACCTTGCACTTCTTAGCATTGAATCTAAGCTGCCATACATTTGACCATTCCTCTAACCTTGCCAAGTCCCTTCTCATCCTTTCCACCCCACCTGTGCATCAACTCTGTTGCAGATCTTAGTGTCATCTGCAAAGAGACATACTTTCCTTCCAGTCCTTCACAATGTCTCTTATAAAGACATTAAGAGGACCGGTCCTAACACTGAACCCTGCGGTACCCCACTAGTAACCCTCCTTTCTTCTGAGTGGACTCCATTTACTATTACTCTCTGTGTCCTGTTCTCCAGCCAATTCTTTACCCAGGCTGTCATCTTGGGACCGACTCACAGGCTGGCTAACTTGTATATTAATCTTTTGTGTGGGACTGTGTCAAATGCCTTGCTAAAGTCTAGGTAGGCCATGTCCGCAGCCCCTCCCTGATCTACTACTTTGGTCACCCAGTCAAAGAAATCTATCAGATTTGTCTGGCATGACCTTCCCGCTGTGAATCCATGCTAGGCACCATGCATTTCTGCTTAAAGTTGAACCAGCATAATATTCTGTGGTGATTTGCATATGCAGCCCATGATGCTTTGCATTGTGGGGGCATGTGTGATTTTGTATTTCTTTGAAACTTGGCTTCCCGGCCAAATGCCCTTTGGGGTAACCATTGCCTCAGTACTTGCACACAGAGATTCTTTGTCTTTTAATATAGCATATACTTTACAGTTGTTTACAAGTATTTGTATTCACAGTGCCTCTATTCTCCCATTCCTTCGCATTGCACTTTATTGTGTGATAATGCCTGCAAATAAAGAAGACAGAACAATTAATGGGAACATCAACCTTTTTTGCCTTTTTTTCAATATAAGTAGATATTTGGGCATGTGTGAAGTCTTTTTGATACCTGCAGTGTATAGTTTTGTGTTGTTGATATAGTGTTTTTGTTAAAGTCCCTTTTTATTCTTTTGTTTTCCTGCCCAATGGTGGACTGTCCTAGCACATTTGCAGGAAGGGATCCCGTCTGTCCGCCCCAAGCCGACGGTCGTCCTCACGACCGATGCCTTTCTCATGGGCTGGGGTGCCCATATGGGGAATCTGAGTCCACGGGCTCTGGATCCCCGAGGAATCCCGATGTCATATCATCCTGCTGGAGCTCAGAACAGTCAGACTGGCACTGTCCACATTCACTCCTCTTCTTCGGGGTCAAGTGGTGAGAGTCCAGATGGACAATACCATGACCATGTACTACCTCAACAAGGAGGGTGACATGCACTCCCAGTCTCTGTGCAGGGAAGCTCTCCACATCTGGACCCTCATGTGCAGACTAGAGGCAGATGGTCTAGCCATCCATGTGCAGGAGCCTCTAACCAACTGGTGTACGCCCTCAGCTGTACGGGAGAGATGTCCCACTAGTGGTCTCTCCATCCAGAGGTAGTACACATCATGTTCTCCCACTGGGACAAACCTCAGGTGGATCTGTTAGCCTTCAGGGAGAATGCGAAGCTGAGGCTGTTTCATGCCCGCCCCCCTCAGCAGGACTCGCTGCAGGGGGATGCCTTCTCAAAGCTGTGGACCCCAGGCCTCTTCTGTGCTTTCCCTCCTCTTCCCTTGTTTCACAAGGTGATCCTCAAGGTTAGGAGGGACAAGGCACAGGTGATCCTGGTAGCCCCAGACTGGCCTCGCCAGGTCTGGTATCCAGATCTCCTCAGCCTCCAGTCCAGGCCTCCGAGGTGTCTTCCAGTACACCCAGACCTGATATCAGTTAATCAGGTGAAGTTATTCCATCCGGACCTTCAGTCCCTGCACCCGACAGCCTAGTTCCTGAGCAGCTAGAGTTCCAGGCTTTGGGTCTCTCTGAGGACGTACCCACAGTCGAGGAAGCATCCAGAAAGGAGTTGACCAGGAGGTGATATACCTTCAAGTGGAAAAAGTTTTCTATTTGGTGTCAGGGCAAGGGTTTGGACCCTTTGTCCTGTCCAGTGGCTAGTATCCCTCTGCTACCTTTGGTCTCTGTCCAAAGGGGGTCTTCGGTCTATGACCCTTATGGTGCACCTGGCAGCCATGTCTGCTTACTGGGCGTGGGCCAGTCAGCAGACTGTGGCACAGGAAAAGGAGGTCTGGTGCTTCTTTAAAGGCCTCGATCATATTTCCCCTCCTGTGCGTGAACCACCACCACCACCATGGGCTCTACTGTTGTTACTGGCAAAACTCTTGGGCAAGCCATTCGAACCGATGCACAGGTGTGAGATGTCACATCTGTTGTGGAAGACCACCTTCTTGGTGGCTAGCATGTCAGCCAGAAGGACTGGGGAGCTACAGGCACTCCTCTGTTAAGTCTCCTTATCTAGTCTTCCATGGGGACAAGGTTGTCCTGCACCCCACCCCGAAATTCCTTCCGAAGGTGGTGTCTGAGTTTCACCTTAACCAGGTGTCGATTCTGCTGATGTACTACCTCATTATACCTCTGAGGCAGAGTACAGGCTCTATACTTTGGACCTAAGATGAGTGCTCCCTTCTTATAAGGAATGGACGGCTGAAGTTCGAAGAGAGATTTGCCAGCTGTTTGTCACCTACGCTGAAGCCGCACCTGGCAGACCTGCAGCCAAGCGGACGATTGGCAGATGGATTTCATCATGCATTGATCTCTGCTGTAGACTGGTGGGCAAGGAGCCTCCTGTGGGGATAAGTGCTCACTCCACCTGCCATACTGCTGTCGGTGGCTGCTTCCAGGGACATCCCTATTCAGGAAATCTGCAGGGCTGCTACCTGGAAGTCAGCAAACACCTTCATCACCCACTACCACGTTGACCTAGAGTCATGCCGGGATGCTGGTTTTGGGGCCTAAGTTCTCCAATCTCTGTTCCCCAAGTAAGTATTGAGGGGGGTGTACGCCTTGCCTCTCTTCTCCTGGAGAACTGCTAGGAGTCTGCCAATAAGTGTGGATAGAACAACATAGCCACGATCCTAGAAAAACAGGTTACTCACCTGTAACAGTAGTTCTAGGAGTGGTGTATGTTCATCCACGCGGACCCACCTGACCTCCCCGGCTTCGATGCACAACCTAAGCTTCCAGCAGGCAAGCTCTGGCGTCAAGGGGCGGAGCTGATGCATATACCACCCGGGTAGATGGGAGGAGCCAGCTTTTAGACCTTCCGGCAAGAATCTTAAAGGGAAAGGACATGCCAACAAGTGTGGATGAACAACATATACCACTCCTAGAACTACTGTTACAGGTGAGTAATCTTTCATCCCCCACCCCACATGGCAGCAGAGATAGTCCTTATCAGTTAGTGACTTTACAGTCCCGAAACTTACGAATGTCTTATTGAGACTAACTGGAGCATACTCTTGAGACATCAAGATTTCTGTTAAGCTGGACAAACTCTCAAAACATTTTGGAGAATATCTTTTGGCGGAAGCTGAATTTGCACAATTCTAACCAACAACTTGATTCTTTTCACAGTCGATCAGGATTCGAACATATTGGCACTCTCAACTTCCATATAGCTGTTCCTGATTAATCAGAATTGGAACTTGGATGTGTTTGGTGGATGTCTTTTTAATATAACCACCAATGTCCATGAACCACAGCTTGCAGAGTACTGACTTCTGGTTTAGCAGAAACCATTCGGGACCAAGGAATTTCTAGGAGACAAGTGAAATTCCATTTTCGGTTTCAGCATTATAGGTCAGAACATACAAACCTGCTGCAGAGTTCTGCGGTACTTTATTTCATTGCATCCTGGTGGGCTTCACCGTATATAGATCCAGGATTCTCAATAAGATTTTTGAGGGCCCTGAACTCCTTGTAAAAAATACTGTGTCCCTTGAAAAGGTAAGAATCCTGTACTGTGCTGCTGTGGTAATTGTCAAAATTTAATGGCAGCCACAGTTGCGCAGAAAATAACCTCAATCAAGGGAAACTGTGTGAAATTATTTTTTACCACCATAGCAGGGAATTTTACATCCTGGGGATGCACATCGGGGGGAATCGCTGGATGTACATAGAGGACGTGGGTATCTGCGTCCCAGAGAAAGTAGTTTTACATTCATGACGTGTAGAGCTTGAAAGCTTCTTGCCAGAGATGCACTAAAATGTGGTTTATATTTTTAGGTAAAAACACGAACGGTTGCAGACTGTGTATCTTTTTACTACATGTGGAAGAAGTCCGAACGCTATGACTTCTTTGCTCAACAGACACGGTTTGGAAAGAAGAAATACAACCACCATCCTGATGTTACGTAAGTGCACAGTTGTAGGACTTTGTGGAAGAAAATCAAACTGTATAAATATGGGCTGCCATCCATAGGATATAGTTACCCGCCTATGGGGGAGACCTACGTACTGTATCTCGCTCATGGCATCGCTACAGCTTAGTTGTTTAGTCTCCTCTGTTGTGGATATTTTTAATTCACTGCTTAAATGAACATTCGGCTTTTAACTGACTTTGTATTCAGTCCTAGTTTAAAAAAACAACCAAACAAAAAAAAAAAACATGCACATCTTTGTCATTGCTCCATGATATGCAGTGCATTTAGTGTTTTTTTGCAGTATTTTAGTATTAACTCGTCCTGACTTAATCCAGGGTAGCCTGCTGCTCTTGTGCATGCACTTCTAACACGGTGCCAAAGCGCTTGTAAACTCATGGGTGGATGAGGTTTTTTTTTATTATTATTTTTGTCATCCAAATTTTTTTTTTTTTAAACTCTGCTTTATTAGAAGGGTGGTGGCCACAGTTGTACAACTTGAAATATGAAGAGTACATATCATTTGGTAAAGACAACAGAAATAAACTGCATACATAGTATACCTGAAGTGCATACTTTATCCATCTAGTCTGTGGCAGCTCAAGACAGAAATTTAATAGTTGGTTTGGGTCCTCCAAGGGTAACCCTAAAATCAATCCCAGACTGAGACTTAATGGTATATAAGCTGACGTTAAAAGAATAAAACTAATAAAATCAACTACGGCCTCAACAATTAGGCTGCGTGTCATTAACTCTCCCTATCTCCTAGTAATATCTATGGGAAGGTGACTGACAATACTAAAACATGCCTTGTATGAAATATCTTTTGCTGAACCTAGAAAGAGTCTCCCTAGAACTGTCCTTCATATTGCAGTATCCAGGCCTACCACTGCTGCCAACACTGCAAATGACGGTTGTGCTGTAATCGTAACTTAGCCGTTGGGAGACTCCATCAGAACCATGTCCCGGATCCTATTGGTCCAATCAGAAAGATTTGGGGGACTCCTTATTCAGCCATTTAGAAGTAATGCACTTTAATCCTACTGCTAGAAGTATGAGCGCCACTTTTTGAGAATCTCCCTTTAGACGTACTGCTGTAGGGGTCTACAAAACCCAGTCCTCAAAGGTGTGGGGAATAACCACCCCCAGTATGTCTCTCACTGCTGCTTCTAAATGTCCCCAGTGGGTGGTTTAACTTTGGACAGGCCCATAAAATGTGCCAGTGACTGCCCCCCCCACATTCCCTCCAGCATGAGGCATTGCCTCTTGGATAATGTTGCGTAACCAGGTGTACCCTAAAATACCGGATAAGAATTTTCCAATAAAACTCCCGCCACACCAGGGAGGATGTCGCCTTCCAGCCTAGTTTCAATATCTGGTTCTAGTCAGACTCTCTGATGGCAATACCAGCTTCTGTCTCCCGTTTTTTTTTTTTTTCATGGTCTCCTAAAGAATCCCTTTCCCCTCTTAGTAGTTTGTATAAGTTTGTCACAGGTTTGACTTTAGCAGATATAGTAACCATCCCATATAAGAATTGATCTTACTTTGAGGAACAGCTCTTGCAGCAGGTTACACCCTTAGGACTGAAACCAGCAAGCGCCAGGACCCCCAGAATTTCTAGCTAACTTGTTATTCAGCGGGGACCGCCTCCGACGTCGGTTCTGCCCCCGTCTGGCATAGTACATAAGGAGGCAGTCCCCCAGAATCCCCAGTTCTTTTCCCGTCGTCGACTCGCCAGCATCGGCCTCACGGTCCCACTGTATCGCATGATGACTAAGAACTTCTCACACTAGTTTTACCAAACTGTCTGCATCTCCAACTCCTTCTTCAGAGGGACACCCTTCCAAGTGTGCCTGCGGAAAACAGATCCCCTTCAATGATCCTCATTCATCCTGCCTGCGGTGCTTAGGCCCGGACCACGACACCATGGCCTGCTCCTTCTGTCAGGGGTTCAACTGCCACACCAGGATCCACTGTCAGAAGGCACTTCAGGGGTACCTTTTAGAAGAAAAACTTGGTAGAATGGAACCTTCCTCCAGAGGTGAATCTTCCTCGAAAGCCCACAAACACCGGGACAAGGCCAGGTCCAGATCCCCTAACCGGGCTCGGACTCGTGTAGTTCAGGCTTCACGCGATCTGACCGCTCTCCCTCCAGGGCTCGTTCTCAGCCCCCTCCGGTTAAGGTTAAGGCTACAGGCGGTTCTTCGGCTTCGCTTCAGCCCTTAAAGACTTTCAGGCCTTCGGCCTCCTCCACTCCTTCCTGGGCCTCATCCAAGTCTTCCTCTTCTGTCTGACGTCAGGACCCCGACTCCAGATCGGTCTCCCAACCTCCCAGGGGTCCAGATCCACCACCCAGGAAGATAAGACCTGATGTCACTAAAGCGGACAACGGACCCGACGTCGGCCAAACACCAGATGTCGGCCAGGCGTTCGGACCCGAAGATATTGGCCAAGCGACCGACGTCGGCCTCTCACTCGCAGGAGCTGAAGACTGCCCCCCAGTCACCGGTGGACACCGGTCGCAGGGACTCCAGGAAATGCCGTGTCCTCCTCCATGAAGACCAGGCAGGCAACACAGAGGACGCCGGGCTTCCAAGGGAACCTTAGCCCACCCCGGAGACACCTGCAGACCCGGCGACAGACTACTGTCGCCTGGCCCTTCGGGCATGAACATACAAGAGGTTAAGGATCTCTTTACTTTCTGGTGGGACGCAATCCGGAAAGATGTGATCCCTGTAAAATCTCCTCCTCGTGCTCCTTCACCTCCTATGCCCCCGCCTCCACCACAGGGGCCAGCAGGACGACCACCAACCCCTAAGGAGCATACTCCACCTCCTAGGGGTAGATCTAAAGATCGGAGAAGGCCTCCCTCAGGATCTCCCAGCCCCAAGCGACCAAGACGTCGTCGGTACACTCCCGTCGGGAGGACTCCAGATCGGATACTTCTGAATTCCCCAGATCTCCTTCTCTACTCAGCATCCCATCGCCTGACCCACAAGACCTACCCAGGTCACCTCCGGATAATCCCTCGTTCTCCGAGATTTTGAGGCACATCCAGGAGAACATGGGATGGGATTCTGAAGAGCCCGACCCCGAGAGACAGCACCTTGCCAGTTATCTTCGGCAGAAAGATCCCAAGCCTGTGGTAGTATCACCCTTGGTGAACACTTTCGCGGACGTCACCAAGGCTGTGTGGAAGCGTCCGCACTCCACCCCCCGCTGTGCCGGAGAAAGCTGACCGCCTGTACAAGGCCCCGAAAGAGGACCGGTACTTGGCACAACAACCTCTGGTTGACTCCCTGGTCATTACGGCCTCTCATGACCGGTCTCAACGACCACAGCATATGAGCACACAGCCACCGGACCAGGAATCCAAACAGTTGGATGCCCTGGGGAGGCGCATGTATGCGGCTGCTACATGCTCCATCAGGTCTCTGAACTACCTGTCTCACATGGTTCAGTTTCAGAACGCCCTGTGGGAACAGGGCCAGGAACTTGTCGACAAATTACCGGATGGCGATCAGAAGGCGTAGCTCCTAAACCTTCTCGCACAAGGTCTGATGGGAACTCAAAAGGCCAGAGCAGATATGATTCTCATGGACTCGTCCTGCCAGAAGCTGCAGTTTCTGGTGTCTGTCTCCGGAGACACTCCTGGCTCCATGTCTCCGTCTTTACCCCGGACGTACAGAACAACATTGTTGACGTCCCATACAGTGGCGAAGTCCTATTTAGTGAACACTTGGAGAAGGTTATCACCAAACTCCAGGACACCGGGAAGGCAGTTAGAGCCATACAAGCCATGTACAGATCAAGGCCTGGTTCCTTTCGTAGGAATCAGAACCCTTTTCACAGCCGGCAACAACGACAGCAGCCACATTCCGGCCAGCAACAAAGGGCCACTTTCCAGCGTAAGGCCCAGGCTAAATCTTCCCCAGGCAGAAGCCAGCGTTACACCAAACTGGCCCAGCCTGCAGGAACCAGTGCTGCCACAACATGACTTCTTCCCGGCACCCGGCCCTCCTCTGGATCAACTGGCACAAAAGGTCGGGGGGGGTCGCATCGCTCGCCACTTTTCAGGGCGGCAGTCGATTACTGCCGACCGGTGGGTTCTCCAATTGGTCAAGAAAGGCCACTTCATCGAATTTCTCGACCACCCACCATCAAGACCTCCCCTGCTTTCCCGTTATTCAGGTCAGCATGCCCTGCTCATACAGCAGGAGGTGCTCGTGCTTCTCGGAAAAGAAGCTATAGAGCATGTACCGCGGAACCAAAGAGGTGCAGGTTATTATTCTCACTTCTTTCTGGTTCCCAAGAAGACAGGGGACCTCCGTCTGATACTGGATCTCAGCGACCTTAATGCTTCGGTCCTATACAAACGCGTCCGCATGGTGACCCTTCCAGGTCTGATACCCATGCTCAAGCAGGGTGCCTTTCTAGCGTCCTTGGACATGCAGGATTCTTACCTGCATATACCCATCGTTCAAGTGCACAGGAGGTTTTTGCGCTTCGAGTTTCAGGGTTACCATTATCAGTTCCGAGCCCTCCTTTTAGGACTGTCATCGGCACCTCGGGTATTCACGAAGTGCATGGTGGTTGTAGCAGTGACTCTGAGGAGACAAGGCCTCTACGTGTTCCCCTACCTGGACGACTGGCTTCTTATGGCGCCCTCTCGGGAGGCCCTGATGTCTGCCATTCATTATACTCTGTCTCTGTTCGAAATGTTGTGCATCATTATCAATCGAGAAGTCACGCCTGGTTCCGTCACAGACTTTGCAGTTCATAGGCGCAGTTCTGGACACCGTCCAGGGGAAAGCTTTCCTACCCCGGGACCGAGCGGAACACACCAGATCCCTCATCAGGGACTTTTCGGCAAAGAGGACCGTCCCAGCCAGACAGGTCCTTTGCCTGCTTGGACATATGGCTGCGGCCATTGCAACAGTCCCGCTAGCCTGTCTCCACATGCGGGTGACCCAGTGGATGTTACGGGTCCAGTGGGATCAGAAGCAAGGCCATCTGCGTCTCCCAATTCGGATCATGAAGGCCGTAATCTGGGATTGGCAATGGTGGCTAGATTCAAAGAACCTATTGGTGGGTGTCCCCTTCATTGCGCCGTCTCCGATTGTGACGCTCACCACAGATGCCTCAGGGCTCGGGTGGGGAGCACACCTTGACGGTATCAGGTCTCAGGGCCTGTGGACAGCCAAAGAGACTCATCTCCACATAAATATCCTGGAAATGAGAGCAGTTCTTTACGCCCTGCAGGCTTCCCAGTCGGAGATCCCACCGGGTACTCTTCTGTTAAACAGACAATTCTGTGGTGATGTATTACCTCAACAAACAAGGAGGCACCCATTCCTACCCGATTTGCAGGGAGGCCATGAGGGTTTGGGATTGGGTTCTACAACACGGCGCAAACCTCATTGCTGTTCACGTCCCAGGGGTGGACAGCGTCATCGCAGACAGCCTGAGTCGCTCTCAGGCCAGAGTCTACGAGTGGGAACTACTCCAGGAGGTAATGGAGGATCTGTTTCGCAGATGGGGTACACCAGCGTTGGACCTTTTCGTGTCCCCATACAACGCAAAACTGCCAAGTTTTTGCTCTCTAGATCCAGGGCCTGGTGTTTTCTGGTGAGACACATTGTTCCTCTCCTGGCTGGGCAGATTAGTCTATGCCTTTCCGTTGATCCAGAGGGTCCTTCTGAAACTTCGCAGAGAGCAAGCGATGCCGATCCTTATCCCGCCGTTTTGGCCCAGGCAGATCTGGTTCCCTCTACTACATCAGTTGTCCCGGGAACCTCCAGTGCCTCTGCCAGTCAGCTCTCACTTAGTCTCAGGAGGCGGGCTTCTTGGTCCATCCGGACCTTCGTTCACTAAACCTGCGCGCCTGGCTTCTAGAGACATGGCCATTATGCGATACGGGGTCTTGCAAGAGGTAGCAGACGTTCTAGCGGCTGCTAGAAAACCTGCCACCTATGCTACTTATGCCTTGAAATGGTGCAGATTTTGCCTCTGGGCTCAGACTACCTCATGTCTCTTTTTCAGACAGGCTTGGCTTACTCCTCGATAAAAGTACACCTTTGTGCCATCTCGGCCTATCACCCTCCTATAGGCCAATGTCCAGTAACTCAGTTGGACACGGCACAAGCCTTCCTGAGGGGTGTTCTCCACCTTAGACCTCCGATTTAAGGATCCTGTTCCACCATGGGATTTGCCCATTGTCCTGGAGCAGCTTACGCGGCCACCTTTTGAACCAGCTGCGGATTGCGAGCTATGCCTCCTTACATGGAAGACGTTGTTTTTAGTCGCCGTCACTTCGGCCAGAAGAATTTCTGAACTTCATGCACTGATGTGCAAAGAACCTTATTTGGTTTTCCATCAGGACAGGGTATCCCTATGGGCTAATCTGAAGTTTCTGCCTAAAGTGGTCTCAGCTCTCACTCTTAATCAGGGTATTGATCTACCAGTGTACTTCTCTAAATATTCTAATCGAGGAGAGGCCCTGTTGCACACTTTAGATGTGCATAGGTGTCTTCGATACTACCTGACCAGA